>JAWWMK010010228.1:0-24895 GCA_035047105.1 Galeopsomyia nigrocyanea
CTTTTGATGCCGTCTCTCCCATAAGAGCCCATGTATAAGAGCTGAACTTCGAGATCGATTTTCTTTAAAATTTCGACAGTAAAAAATATTGCAAAAATTCACACATGTCTGTGGACCCCGCAACTATAACATATTTAAAAATCAGTCGATTCTCATTACTTTTGTAAAACCTATGAACGTCCTTAAGTATCTTTCACAGTGGAAAATTTTCAAAGAGATTATCATTAAAATATTGGCGTCAATAAAAAAATTAATCTTTAGCCCTATACCAATATATTTCAAAGTATTTAATTCTTTCATAAGAAAATTCATTCAGAACCTCTTTCTATCTTTCCAAAAGAACAAAAAATGAACCTCAATCATTCGAATATACAGGATACACCGCACAATTAAGAGTATATATATAAAGGGAATCGTATAGTAGAGGCGCGCGTGCCCCTTCCACTTCCTTCTCATCCTGCATGGTTTTGTTTTACAAAAGGGATTCTCCCGGTGGCAGTAGGTCAGTAGGCTCCTTTTTCCCCCTTTTCCTTTTTTTCCTCCTTGAGAGTCGAGACTCTCTTGCGAGCGGAGAGTTGTTCCGAGAATGCATATATCACACGCACGTGCATCGTCGTGTGTGACGCGAAAGCGCGTAGGATAAAAAAAAGAACTCAGTAGCTCTAGCGCTGTATCCACGTCATAATCGTTGCCGTAAAAGTCAAATCGACCCGACGACGGAAATTGCATTTTGCTGAATGCCGCTTATATGGTTGTATCGACGTTTGCGTCGATTTTTTTTACCTTTATATAGAGTGCACTGAACATTGTTGTTACTGTTATTGTTTATTTGGAGAAATTGGATTTAAGATTGGTTAGGAAATTGGCTCGGAAATTGGAAGATTCTTTTCTTATAATAGATATAAGAGGAAGTATTATAACAAAAACGATTCTTCAGATTTGCGGTTTGCGAAAAAGAAGTTGTATTTCGTGACTTCGAAACTTCCTTGTCTTCTAACCGCACATATTTTTTATGAAATCTTGTAGAATTTATATTATATGATTTTTTTTAAAGAGTTCATATGCAGAAAATTGTTTGATTTGTCATATATTTTAAAAAGGAAAAAATTTGGAAATGTGACAATTAAAGTATGGTCCTACATGCTAATTCATTTTTGCACTCGGAATATTAGAATTCAGGTGACTCGTATTTTTCAAAACGAGTTAATCGATTAACACCAAATATGCCTTGATTCGCGCATACCAGTGACATCATAAGCGACTATGAGACTAATTAAAATTTTAAAAAAAGCCATGAATAACTAATTATTTCCATAAGGAAATCGATGCGGAACTTGTTCTCAATGGGAAGCTAAAACTTTGTTGCGAGCTCATTCTCGATTTCATACAATTCTTCTGTTTTTTGTTTTTATAACCAACAGCGAATTTATATTTCTTTTTTTTTCTGCACCTCAAACATTATGTGCCGCGAGAGCACGATAAATCTAGTGCTGTTTACGATCTCCCCATCGGAGGAGTATCTCATGCATATGAATGGCCAATTCATAAATTACGAAATTTGCGCGATCGTTGCAACGAAATATTATGTGTATTATATATCGACGTATTCAATATTTTTTCTCGCGTAATGGTTACGCGATAAAAACGAGACACCTTTGTCGACGCGCTGCGAACAGTAGTATGTAGTATAGTTTCGCCCATTTCTTCCGTTCGCATATAAGCCTCCCACGTCGACCCACGCGATTCCATAAAGTCTAAGCGCTTAGATATTGTGCTTCCGTTCGATGCGTGGAATATTGCGATTTGACTGCGAAATTACCGGATATTAGCGATTTTTCATTGTCGATCTGAAGATTTGCATTGAGAACAATAACCAGATGTCGCGGAGGGTCTTTTATAGGGCTTTTTGATTCTAAATTATATGGGTTACATTTTAGAATGAATATAATTGAAAGTTATTTTAGTCAACTAGATTTATCTAACAATTAAAATTAGAAATCATATTTGTAATGAAAAAAGTTGTTACGTACATTTACTAAAATGTTTTGCTACATGAATCTCAAAGCCCAGTATTTTTTATTTTGAATAAATTGCTAGGAAAAAATTGGCACAACAACAAATTATAAATGTTGTAAGGCAAGTCTTGCAATAAAAGGAAAAACGTTGAACTTTCTGGAACTATTTTTTATCAAATAAACGTTTCCTTACGTATACAGATTACTGCGCGATTACACTGCCATTGAGACGCAAACGTAATAAAAAAGAATTCTTTTTTTTAGCGAATTACACAAAGTTTTCATGACCAGCCATCACCTCAGCGTAAACTCATCATGACCAGCCATCACCTGCACCCATTACATAATAGTTTCGGAAAAAAATGCAGTTATATACACGGTTAACTGTATATTCTCGCAATTGAATCAACATCCCTCGCACAATATGTGGGATATTATATTCATCATTGCGTGCACCTTAAGCCCATTAAAGGCTTTTCAATAGCATTAAGTCCGGTGCCGTTTTTTTTCGTATACTTTTTTTTTATAAAGACGGCGGATGCAGGCTTACATTGCGAGCGCGTACGATGGTCTATTACGAGTGTATTTGTGTTTTTTTGCCACCGTCCGTTAGTTTTGTTGAAGAATTATTTTTAAGATTTTAATTTAGATCGTGAAAAAAAATTTAATTAATATCGTAACGGTTTTCGTATGTAACGACGTGTAAACAAATTTTCACTAGAAATAAAATGTGATCTTGCAACTTCATAAATGCCAATTTGCTCAATTAAAAATCCACTCATCGTTCAAATATTTTAATCTATTTCATTCTATAATATCATAATTTTTACTAAAACCTCTATCGCCTTCATGTCAACTCAAATTTTTGTTTTAACATCGTGTTTACTACTTTGGATTCGAGTTTCCGTCTAAAATCACGTTAAGATGGTCAGTCGCATGTCTGTAATACGCCCATTTGTATTCAAGAGATGTATGTTGTAATCGCGGATGCATCAAAGAATATTACACGCACTTTATATGTATGGGATTCATACAATTTAGCGCTTTCCTTTATTTGCTCTACAGGTATGAGATTTTTTTTTCCCGTATTTGAGAAAAAAAATTAGTCGTGTTTTTATTTATTCGAAATGTGTATAGACTATAATAAAAAAATATATATACATGTAGTGAAAAAATGACGAATGAAGTAACAAATGTTGATAGCCTTAATTGAATTAAAATCTCGAAACCCTTTTTTGGCTGAGAATTCCAGACGCGGCAACAAATCAATTTAGGCAATCTGACAGCCATAACGAGCGAATCATCCAGGGACACGGCGATTTAGCAAGGCGAAACCCAATTCGGCATCCCTCGTCGAAATTCGCCGACTCACCGGGCGAAAATGCGGCGCTCGCGCGCGCAGGTATGATCGCCAAGGCGGCGGCGGCGTCGGTGTCTGTAAGGATAATACAAAGGTCCTCTTACCACCTGGTGGTCTCACGAACCTGTCGGCAGCGGTAATGACTTTATGACGGTGCGCGCGCACGGACGCGACGACGCCTTCCTGCTGAGGACGATTATGGCCGTGCAATTGGGCGACCCCCCCCCCTCCCCCATATATTTTACGATCTTTTTGGAGATGCTGCTGCTTGAATTTGGAGTACAATTGGAAATTATACTTCGACGAGACAATGGATGATTTATCCTGTGTCATAATAGTTTAGAATGTTTCGAAACTTTGAAGAGACTTTAGTTTCTTCTTCTTCTTTTTTTTATTGGGTTTAAACTCGTTTTTCTGCTTTCCTAATACAGAAAAACTCGTCTTGAATTTTTAGTTATGGCTATATTGCAGAGCATTAAAAACCACATGCATGACAAGTTCTTTTATCGCTTGATAAAAATGACCAAAAATAAATTTACAATTGGCTTATTGTTAAAATTACATTGGCTTATTGTTTAGTGTGGAAAATTTGCGTATTATACTCTTCGGTCGCGTGAAAAATTAAAATTTCTCGAGAAATGTCTCTTTTTATTTCAATCATTTCTGTGGCTTCTTGGCGCAACCACTTGAGTTTATTTTTCTGATTTCGATTTATGTGTTTTTGAAATTAAAATAAAATATGTAAGATCGGCAAATCGTTCACGGAATTAATATCGAGCAAAAATTACAAATCATTGAAACTCTTTTCATCAACCCTTTGCTAGTAACTTACCGATCTTACATATTAATTTAAATGTCAAAAATACATAAGTCATACTCAGAAATATGGATTTAAGTGCCGAGAATGTATAAAATTTATAATTTAAAAATCACGATGATTATTGATTCAATGAAATTGAATATACGAAAATTCAACATAATTTTCGGACGATTTATTCAAGATTTATTACTGCCTTTGTTTGAACAATTATGTATTAATGGTGAATTTGAATCAGATACAGAATGAACTCTTAATTTGAAATCTCCAATAAAACCTTTTTTTTTGTAAAATACAATAACAAGCCATGTAGACATAACAATTTACAAATAAAAAATCATCTCTACGAAAATTTCAAATCCGATCGTCGAAAAACCTCGCTCGCCGAGCGATCTTCTCTCGGGAATATTCACACAAGATTTCGTTGTATACAGCACAGAGAGCAAACCCTTTATCCAACAACAGCCCGAAGAAGAAGAAGAAAAAAAAATAAAACTGCAGCACGTGGTAAGATCGGCCAGATGAGGTCCCGCTACGAAAACGCGGAAGCCGCGGCCGGTACACAGTTACGCGAGTGGGAGGGTGAGCGAGAGAACCGCCGTAGCCGTCGTCACCGCACTGAGCAAAAGCAAAAGACACACATACAGCCGCGGTCTTTGGCACAAAGACTCGCAAGGGATGAAAAAAAAGCCTGAAAAAGGAGGCGAGGGTCAGGGCCTTGCATGCGTATATATGCTTCTAACGGAATTCTGCGGGGATTATGTGCAGTTACGGCCTTTTGAAAACACGCGTTGACGTATATACATTTCACGTTCGGATTCATACAAATTTTTTTTTTATTTTCGTTTGGTTATGACGAATTATTTTTCCCAAGGAAAGAGTATACGTAAGCATGAAGGACGTGCAGTCAGTTATATTTTTATATGAAAATCGATTTATAGCTAATACGAAAAAAAAGAGAGAATGTTAGAACAGTTTATTGAGCTATAATTTCGTTTAAACAACTAAAGTAGTCGTTCGGTCGAATGAAGTCTTCGCTTTTAGCAGGTAAACCGTACGCATATATACATTGCGTAATTCTTAGTCAACATTACTTAACTAAGTTTTCCTAGAAGAATAATTACCTGTAATATTTTAAGTTCCGCTCGTTATCTGCTTTGTTATCATTGAATTCCCGTCACGAGCGACCTTCGCAATGAAAAATTACACTTTCGAAAATTCGCCGACTATTTTTTATTCCCCCAAAAAGAAGCTTGGAAATTTGCAATTGCGTCACGATCTCGCGCAGTGCGTTCTCGATTTCGCACTTACTCGAGTCGACGCAAAGCGAGCCGAGAGATAGGAAAAAAAAAGCGGAAACCTTGCAAAAGTGACGACGATTACAATTAACCAGCGCTCCGTGACATTGAATTATCTCTCTTGCCACTTCCGCGCGCATTCGCTCCGTTTCTCTCTCTCTCTCTTTCTCTTGTATATACCGTGTGCACGGCCAAGACAATGACTGAACAATGAACTTGAACAATGATCTTCGACTTGCGCAATTCGCGGCCTTTTGCCAGTGCATGTATATCCAAACGGAAAGAAGGCCACGCACTTTGCTCTCTTTCTCTTCTGCGATATTTTCAGTGCGGTTCAGTGCAGCTCTCTCTCGAAATTTCGTCGCTTCTTTTTTTCTTTTTTTTTTTTAAATCGGCGATCCCACGGGAATTAACTCTCGTCTTTTGAAAGACATTGATTTACTTGTCTTTCGGGCTTGCACAAACTACATTTAAAAGATTTAATCCAAATGCTCTACTTTAATTGTTTTTCCGCAGCATGAACGTAAACCCCTGGTGATACTTAATAACTCCACGCGAAGAATAAAAAAATAAAGTACACTATCTTCCGGCATATCGCTAAATAAATTACACCGTCGTTTTTTTTTATCTCCGCTCCAGCAATAATATACATTTTACGCAATTACATTCTGCGCTTCACAATAAATAAGTCGTACAAACACAATATCCCTCTCACGATAAATCACAATTTTTTTTTCCTTCCTCGCTCTTCCCAATCGTTCGGAGCCCGAGTGTAATATATGATAGTGTAGCGCGCAAAAACATTATCCTCGACGCGTGTGAAACATCTAATATGACGCGGCACGTAACTGCCATATACGTATAGGCGCCAACCGCGCTTATCTCGCTCGAAAAAGGATTCCATGCTGGTGCCGTCACGGAAGCGGCATCTTTCACCGAAAATAAAAGGGTTGCGCTATTCCTCGTATTTCCGTTTCTCGAGACTCTTCGAAGGTGGCAGCGGGCGAATTATTTATGCGCCGAAAAATCGTGTGGTGGACCCCCCCTTTAGCATTTGTGTGGCGGCGGCGGCAGGACTATACTCTGTCGAAAGAATGCATATACCACCAACGCGGGCGAAGATCAGTGAAAGTGATTTTGGAGTCTGATTCACGCGTCGGGGCTTAATTGTCTATACCGGAAGACGATTGATTTTTTTTGTTTCTCTCTTTTCGACTCCAGAGGCGCCTCCTTTTATATTTGTAATAAAAGAGGCGTTTTTGACTTCTTTCTTCTTTTTTTCGGTGTCGGTCATGCAATGGACGAAAGGATTGTATAATTTTTATGGTTGCCACCGCCATGCCAGTGGAATTATTCAATTTATTATGACATCAATCGGGGTGGTATTTGGTAACGTGTTAAATGAGTTATTTATCGATTTCTAATTCATACAGAATTACAAGAATGTATTTGTATGTTTAATCTCGTATTTCATTGAATCATCCTTGTCGGGGCCACAAATAAATTGTACAAATTAATATTAAAGACAACAGTAAATTTGAGAGATTTTTTGTATATTACACAAATTATTTTCGATAATTTATATTGAAGTTCAAGTTGAATCTGAAATTTCGAACCGCTTTAAAATAAATTTTATCCTTTAACTTAAATAAGAAAATTTTGTAATTAAAGAAGCATATTGTTTATTAGAAGAAACATTATCTTAATTTGAGAAAAAATTGATCGAAACGAATAGCTAATCAAGAACTTTTTGTTGCATTTGCATCGGAATGCAGAATATCAATGAATTAATGAAAAAAAAATCAAAAGAAGATTAAAAAAACGTAACATTTTCGTATATTAAATAATCCATGTAACACATTGACCTCATTAAAATGAATAGTTATCTCATTAATTGGTTACGCGAGTGCGGTAACAAAGATTGAAGGCAATAAACATTTAACAGTGATGTATAAAATGTGGTAATACATTTTCTTGCGTTAACCACAGTTATACAAATAAATTTGCAATCAAGTCGCCCAAAAATTTAATTGACAGATAATGCGAGCAACACAAATTGAATCGTTTGCTCTCGAAGCCTCGAAAGTCGCGAGCCGCCAGATATACTTTGAAGTAGAAAAGGAAGGTATAATACAAATAAATTAACCTGACACGGTATATGGTATAGCCGTTACGATCGTACAAGCGAGGTATGGCACCACCACCTTTCTCCGCTTTGCCTTCTTTTTTTTTCTTCTCCCCGATGCCAATCGATATTATGCGCCGCTAAAAGGGAGGCTGTCTCGCTCTTGCAGATTCTACCGCGAGATACTATACGAGCGGCACTTTTGGAAGAGAAAATTCTTCTTTTTTTTTTGTCTCTTGGTGTCCTCGGAAAGAGAAGATAATCAACTGACTTTTTTGGGGAGCCTTTCGGCGAAGTCGAGCGAGGGATGCGTGTGCGTGAGATTGAACAGGTGAAGATTGGATGGGAAAAAGTTATGTGCATTGTTGCCTTCTTCTTTTTGTATCGAGAAAAAGTCAGTTTGCCGTTGAAGTTGACTTCAAATCGATTCTTTGTTGTTGGCAGGGAAGTGTATTACGGAGTGACAGTGTGATATGACGAGATTTTTGTTCTGCTGTATTATCCTATTGTAGCTATCTACCTACAGATGATTGGACTTGAATAAAATAAAATTTGAACTAAGTCATGCGTAGTTCTTAATTTAAGTGAAGCGATCTATTTCTTTTAGTTTTGTTTTCAACCTTTAGCATTAAAAACTAATCATGAAATTGTTTTTATAACACATAATTCTAATTCTTCCATATTTGTACAAAAGAAGGTAGAACGATAATTTCGACAAATTTTCTCAAAAATTTGTTTTCTCATAAACATATATTTCAGTTACAAATCACTATAATTTCTATTTTCAAAATCTTCGTCTCGTATCATTAACTAACCCAAATCAAAAGCGGGCCACTCATAGTGTCAAGAATATATACAGGTATACATAGATTTCATTATCCAAAAATCTCGAGAAATAACACATGCACACATGTCGATAGAGGCAAATCGATCGTCGGAGTAAAAAAAATCAAAGGCGCGCGCGCAGAAGAAACAAAAGATCGAGTTTCGCCCCTCGTCTCTTCTCTCTCTCTCTCTCTCTCTCTCTCTCTCTCTCTCTCTCACTCTCTCTTCCTCTCACACGCATCCCACGTACGAATCCACTTCCTGCGTGTAACAGCCGGACGCTCGGCCGCGTAAAAAAAATCCTTGTTTGATTTCTCTCCCGTACACTTCGTTTTTTTTTTTATTAACCCAGCGCTTCGCCAGATTTGAAAAATTCTGTCTGGTTTTTTGTACAGCCACGTGCCCGAAGTGTGCGGTATACGAGGGAAGGGGGGGGGGGGGGAGGGATCAGGTCAAAGGTTGCGTAACCGGAAGTGCTACTGCGTGTAAGCCAAAAGGGAGGCAAAATGATTTAGGGAAGAACGGAATATTTTGAATTTTGCACGAGATCGCTTTGGCGTACAACGCACTTCGAAAAATATTTACCGATCGAAGATCAATGATGTTCGAGCACTAAAAATAAATGGCTAATTATGTCAATTACACTTACTTTTTTTGCGCTATCCTTTCGAGTCTTTAAAACCATAATTATAGCTATTTCAAGCATGAAAAAAAAAAAATAATTGTCTAGAATGTTTACGCCTGCGAACAATGAATGGCGAATACGTAATATCGTCGTGGCAGTTGGTGAAAAAGAAACGCGTCTCCGAATCGAATGCCAACGATCATCTGATTATCCAATGCGAATGGCCACCTTGAACCCAAGACTTGCGAGTGCATGCACTTTCTTTTCCCTATTGACCTCGAAATCGGCTGCGGACAAGAAAAGCGGTTAGGTAAGCTGTGTGTTCGTATTCCGTTACGCAGAGAGGGTTTGACGCACTGTGTGGAGGTGATTCGCGCGCTTTGGCACTGATACACATATATACATACACATGATCAATCGGGTATATGACTTGTTTGATAAGTTGTTTTTTCGTTTCGATCTTGATGACGATGATTTGTTTTTATGGACAATGGACTTTTATTCTCGAATTGTTGTTTTAGATTCAAAAATTTATACGACATTTAATTGTTTTCAATCGAATTTCAATTGCATAACTAATAATTCGGCTCTATAGTTATAATAAATGTGTATTTATAATATTTGTTGCATATGTTCTTTTGTTACTAATTTTCAGAGTTGTTAATCGTATAAGATTAAAAATGACATAATAAAAAACTGTTCATTTTCAGTATGTTTAACGTTAGATTAACAACCTACCACATCAAAATATCCGAATTTTTGTTCAACGAAGACACGCATGTTATCTGATATAAATTTTACTGTCAAATTGATAAGACTGCAAACGTGAAACAAACAGCGCACAGATAATTATTTTTATCAACGGTACATGAGATATTTTTCGACAGATTAATAACTGAACCGTTTCATAAGTAAATTATGCACATCACGTTCCCTGATGAAAGGCAGAAAGTGATGATATGAAGCCTCAAACTATTATCGAGCGAACAATTAATACACGATAATACGCCAAACCATTTTTGATGAATGCATACAAGTTGAGAAAAGAATAAAAATAGGCAATTTTGTAAAAATTCTTTACACAATTCTTTGATATTCCAAATTTCTTTCAACTTTTGTTATATCTTTCGCGTCTATTTTTTTCATTTGGTGAATAATCTGTAACTGTAGTTTCAGAATGAATGTTCAAAATAGAACATGACGCGTGGAATATCGATCAACACCTGCATAAAAGTCACTCAATTGTTAGAAAAAAAATCTCCATTCAAAGACAACAAATTTCTTCAACAGCAATGAATCACAAAATAACAGTGTTATTTGTCCGACAGTTATCACGAGCCTCTAATATATAAAACATGTATCATGGATTTCTCGGTAAATGACCGATACCGGTCCAAATTCGAGCAGGCAAGCCACATGATTTCCGGTATAGAGGCAACAAGTCGTGTATATATATACACACACGTGCAGTACGTTTCGTTCGAAAAAGGCGAGACTTCGATGCACTGAAGAGATTTTCTTCCGCGTGGGCGCTTCTTCTTCTTCTTCGCTGCGACGTCGTCGTCTCTTTCTACCTCTCTTTTCCACGGAAAAAAGGGACACTCGACGACGCCGGCAAGCCTATGCCTTTACGGGACACTCGTTGCGATGCCCGTAATCGATGACGTCAGGAAGTGTGGGCTCTCTCTCTCTCTCTCTCTCTCTCTCTCTCTCGTGTGCTACGATCTCTCTCTTTCTTTATTGTCCTTTTATTTCTAGCTTTGTGTTGATTTAACGACTCAATTATTCTGCTGGTTTTTAATGTCACGTGTGCTTTAATGGCCGTCAGAAAAATAATAAAATCCTCATTCTGCTCTTATGAATGCCTTTTTTATTTACTAAGCTTTTTATTTATTATTTATTTTTTTTTTTTGAGTAAGGATATTTTCGAATTTGCACCAAATAACGTAACTTGATAAAGAGGATTCGATGATGCTAGCGATTTTTGTTATTTTGGAAAATTTGTTAACATTCTGTGAGTGGAAAAAATAGTTTACTACAATCTTTTTCAATGCATATAATTATTATCGCAATTACCATTATAGTTCTAGTGCGGTTGGAAAATTCCCATTATGTATGCATGATACATGCATCGCAAGTTTCATCACAAATTAATTTCATCTTTTTTAGAATACAAATTATTATTGTATTTGAATATTCGAAATTTGGCGACAATTACGAAAGAGAAAAAGAAAAGAAAATCCAAAAGCTTTTTTCAATTTTTTTTACAGATTTTTACTGTATCTACAAAAGTATAGATAGATACCTACTCTGAAACCAGAAATGAATTTTGGCGCCATCTGTAGAACATTTGCTTAACCCTACCACTTCACGAAGGGTAAACTCAAATTACGGAATAATTTAAGTGGCATATAATTTTTCAACTTACTATTTTTAATTCCACTTGATATATTTTTTTCACAAACTCGCATTTCATTCTTAAAAATCTTAGAATAATAATAAGTACATGTGGTTCTTAAATTGAATATATCTTTGCATTTCATTGAAAAGTTTTATTTTTTAATGTATTCATTGTTTTCAGACGTTTTTCAGTACGAAATTCTATCTAATCATTCATTTTATGATATGAAGGAAATGAATCGTATTCAGACAGACCTCGATTAGCAGGAATTGAGAAATTAGACTTGTCTACATTGTAAGGAGATTGCTAACTCTACTTAAATATTCATTAGTAAATTAGTATAATAATTTATCCAAAATATTCATTAGCAAAAAAGATATGAATGTAATTATGATGAGAAAAGAAGAAAAAGGCAACATTATAGGTTCGTGATCAAACTACATTCACGATAGATTTCAAAATGATTGTACAAACACGCAGCACGAATTTTATAATGTAACTAAGCTTCTAATTACCGAAATTTAGGCATAAAACTTGAAAAAAAAATCATAATGTCACGTGCTAACTTTTATTTGAACGACGTTTTCATAATAATTAGTAAATAAATAAAACTCAATTTCAATCAACCGTGACAAGATCCATCCGAACAATTTGTATTCTCGAGCTTGCAATGCTCGTCCATCTCCTGGCAAAGTTTATCGCACGACGGAGCTTCTTGTACACACACGACACCCGGTGGGCTGCACACAACGATGGGTTTGCAGTCGGCACATCTAACGATCTCACAGCCCGGCGGTGCCATGTGAAAAGTCAAGCATTTCCCTTGCACGAGGTAACAGTAAACCAGAGCGAGCACGGGATTTCCAGAATAACGACGATGATGCGGTCTTGGCAGGTGGGCACACATGTCGACGTGCGTGTACTTCAAGGGTGCGCAACTGCACAGTCCGTGCTGAAAAGGGATTAGGTTTGAGGTTTGGAAGTTAATTGGGAATTAGTTGAAGAGGAAATAGCGTGACGTTTCGTCCTTTTTTTCTTTACTTTTCGAGTTAAATGCGAGGTTTGCGTTGCGACGTTACTTCTACTAATTTTAAAAGACAGCTTTTCATTAGTCTGTCACGCTATTTCCTATTTAAGGATTACACCATTGACGAGGTCTGTTAATTAAAAACCCTGATGATAAAATCGATGGGCTTACAGAAACTTCTGACCTGATTAGGACTTAATTTATTCATGTAGGAAAACGTGAAATTTAGACCTATGTTTCTGTCAATTTATGATTTTTATAAAGTTGAGTTCAACGCTTGTAAACTTATAATACATTTTCATGAGCCTAATGAGAAAAAAGTATATTTTAATAATCCATAATTTATATAAGTATTTCTGAAAGATCACTATGATTACTTTTTCTCGTGTTTCTTTTTTTTCTTCTAATGCGTTAAAAAACTTATCCATAAATCTATGAAAAATATTAAAATAGATATCCAAATTAGACGGTAAGTACATGCTTTATTAAAGATTAGACATTATACAATGCTCTTCGTAAATATAAACGTACGAAATTACATCGATCATAAAATTTACTTAAGACTGTACAGTGTACGTATTAATTATAAAAAGCTCAGACATTAGATCATTCATAAAAGCAATGAAAGAAAAATAAAAAAAAACAAGAAGATAAATCTTCAAAAAAAAACCACCCCGTTCAACTTTTACTTCTCAGGACTCTTGGGTTCGCCATCAGCGGCGAGATTTTTCTGAAACTCGTTGTCCAGAAAGCGTTTGGAGAGTGCAAGAATTGGCGATCCCGTAGTATTGTGAGGTAGATCACCAGCACTAGCTGCGATGTCCAAATGAGTGTACTTCAATGGCTTCTCGGCGACCTTTCCGTGCTACAACATACAGTCGAAATAAGTTAATATAGTGATTATCATTTAGGTGAAGGTTTGTAATCAGAAAATGGAGAGTTGGTTTGGCAGGATTAGGTCTTGAAGGTCTTTCTTGAACATATCGAGTCCCGATTCTTTGCTTGAATGTTTAATTGGCTGCATTATTCTACATTTCAATCATTAATCATTCGTGAAATTATAATAACGTACTTTGTTCAATGCGTTCAGTTTTGTGATGGATTTCATATCAAAATTTTATATTTCCCTGCTGAAAGCATCATAATCTGATTTAATTTATTAAAGCTTAATTCTATCAACGAAAAGCAAATTAAAAATGTTATAATCAATAACGTACTTTGTTCCCTGCTTTCGATTCGCGATCGAATCCATAAACTTTTCTGTACAATAATTTATCACAATTATCATACGAATTAATCTTCATAATCTTAATTTCATCAACAGCTCATCAACGAGAACGGGCTGAAAAGCGCGTCAGAGTGGCCGAAACCACGCGCGACGAAGCGTATCATCCGTAACAGCAATCAAAAGCCCATTTGGACCAAAAACCGATTCGTCTGAAGTTTAACGAATGAAGAGTTGTCGTGACATATCAACGACGAGCACACAAAGCCAATGCCAGATGCCGCTATCCAAGTGTGCAGAGTGCAGACAGAGAGAGAGAGAGAGAGAGAGAGAGAGAGAAAGAGAGAGAGCGTCACATGGCACGATATGTCCTCGTCGTCGTCGCCGTCGCTTGCGGAAACAGCGAGTCGCCTGCGAGCGACGCTCGCCACTCACAGTACGCAAAATCGGGATCTAATGGGGCCGTATGCCGCCACCGCCGCCGCATGTGCTTGAAATTGCTATGTAATGAGTTAGAGAATATGACATAGTATTCTGATGTTGAAGCATTCGTTTGTAATGTTAATTGAACGGCATTCGTAATTTACATATATCAACAAATTGAATATTATATTCATTTGATACTAGTAAATTGTGTCATTTTTTTATCGCATTACAAGCTTTTGAGCAGCATTATTTTTGTGCCAAGAAGAAATCACTCCTTCAGCAACTAAATTATCAATTTTATTGCAGAAAACACGTATAAGCTCTTATCGTATAATCCGATTACGGGCTCAAGTTTCTTTTTATTTCTAACAGCTCTTGCGCGCAGAAATAAATAAGTACCACAAGTTCGAAGGCACGAAAAGAAGGGAAAAAAAGAGAACCTAGCTGCGAATAATTGAAGAATACACATCCAATTCGCGGATAGGATCAATTGATTTTCGAAGAAAATAAAAACTATATAAACCACAGCCTTCAACAAACAAACAAAAAATAAAAACACATTGTCGCGGATATTTATAAACTCGCCGAGGACGCGCATTGTACCGGAGAGGATGTTTAATGCAAGTGTACGTAAAGCCGCTTATCGTTTCGCGAAAATAAAAAAAAAAGCCTAATACAAAGCCTCGCTCTCTGGCCGGCTTCGTATACGTCGGTTAAAGCTTTTGTCGATGGGTAAATTCAGCGGCTTGTAAACCCAGTCGAAGCTCGTGGCTCTGCACAATTTGGAATCTAATTGGCTCTCGAGCTGTTTAACAAGGGCTGCTGCTGCTGCTGCCGTCGCCGCTGCATTATTTATACACGACCCCCCCCCCCCTCCCCCCCCCCGTCACAAGTCCCATTTTAATCAATGCTAATAGCGCACGCGGGCGCGCGGACAAGCGGCGACACTTTTCGCATGAGGGATTATGTACTTCGACAAATAGTCCATTTGGCCGTGCCCGTATTGCACTGCGATGTGTTTGTGGGCAGGCGTTTAACGCAAATATTTCGGTTTGGTCGATTTATTTTCCAAGCTTTGATCGAATTATTTCGCGATTTTTTATTTTGCTTTGCGAAGGCCAGTCCAACGCGAGAGGATACATAGAGGTAAAGGAATCGAATTATTTTTTTTTACAGAAATAACGAACTAACCTTATCAAGTCCGGAAGCCATGACGAGGAAAGCAGTTGGTGCTTGATGTCCTCTTGTGGGTCCGCCATGAGATTTACTACCACCCGACTGAATGACATCGTCACCTTCGCATTTGCCCTTTTGCGCCTCGAAGTCTTCTTTGCGCAATATTGACACTTCCAATGGGTCGCCCATCACTTCGCCGCAAGCTTGCAGCTTGTAGGCGTTCGATTCCGTTCGTGCGACCGAATTGTCGAGTGCTATCTGTGGGGAAAAGGAAGTTTTTGTATTTTTGATGTGTGGTAGGCGATGGGAGTGATTGAAATATGTTTATTTGAAGTATTTGCTCAAAGTGAATAGAGCTTTGATGAATTACGTGAAACTGAGTGTTAAATTATTCAGTGTGTGCAATGTTTCTGTAAAATAAATACAAGAGCCTATAAATTATTATTGACTACATGCTACTGCAATCATAATTATTATTCACAATGTAAACCTTCGAATTCGCTGGAATAATTTAGTGCTTTAGAGTGCACGATCATTATTTAATTTACAACAGAACATATGCTATTCTTGATCTGATGATAAAGTTATCATATTCTTCATATTAAAACCATATTTTTTTTCAACTACACGCATACACGCAAAGACAGAAATGAAAACTCATCTCTTCAACTATCAAAGAGAAAAAAAGTAGACACCCGGAGAAGCTTCTCATTGCAATCAGGATTACTCTAAAATAAAGTCACCGTAAATACCGTCGGGGATGTGTCACTCAAAGAAAAAAAGAAAAAGCTTGTGCTTGCATGTCGGAAGGCGAAAAAAATAGAAAGCCACAAAAATAAAAGGAACTCGGCGGCGGTTTTTTAATATCAGCGCGGTGCATAAACGCGTAAAAAGCTCCGGTAATACTGTGTGGGTGGTACGGGCGAGCGGCGAGGCTTCTTTATTAAAAAAATGGCGTATCCGCGGCGAGAGAAAGTGAGGTAAAAAATAAGAAGATGCACCACGGCGCATAAAGACTTCTCTTATTAATTCAAATTCCTCGTCTATTTTTCTCGACTTTTTTTGTTTGTTTCCTCTCACCCTCTTTGCGCGCTTTGCCACCGCCGGTGTGGGGGCGCAAACGTATATATATACACCACCTACATCTTCTTCGTTATGATCAAAGCTGTGATTTGCCGTGCCGCGCGAAAACCAAGCGAAGCCACTCCGACGCCACCGTCGCGGTGAGAGCTTTTCAAGCGAATGAAGAGAATGTAAAACGCTGTCGCGTCTCGCTGCGGGTAAAAGGTTTGTCGTCGGTGCGTAAAGTGAGAGATGTATCGTGGGATGTTTTAAGATTTCTTTGTGACGCTGGAGTTGGAGAATTCTTCTTTAATGAAGACTGAAATGTGGTGTTGCGTATACGTGGATGAAATTCAAATAACGAGATTAGCTGAGGATAGCGAAAATTCACTTGATAGTTTATTTGTAATTTATTTTGAACTGTCAGCTTGTAAGCGAAGCATTTTTGTCAAAGTGCAATCAATCGCATTTAAAAATTGAGGTAATAATTCATATTTGCAAAAAGTGATACGTCAGCTTCTATAGAAGAAAAAATAGTGCTAAAAAGATTTTACATTATAAAACGACTCCGCATTGATTAAACACCGGGAGTAAAACAAAAAGACTACTATCTATTTTCTTTAAAAAAAAACACTACTATCAATTTTCTAAAAAAAAAAAAAAAAAAAAAAAAAAAAAAAAAAAAAAAAAAAACAAAAAACTGTAAAGCACTTCGAGCAATTATTAAAAGATGTCAACCATTTCAAAACTTTAGCCGGAGATCATTAATTCCTATCATAAATCGGGATTTTTCGTGTTCTACGAGCTGCGGTTTTGTGCAGTCACATAGAGATAAAGACGACGAGTAGTAATTAAAAATTTTTTTTACGAGCACGAACAAAAAACAAAAGAAGTAGAAAAAAATGACGGCAATTTAATTACTGTTTGAGTTTGAGGAGTCGTCCGGCTTTTGAAAGCTGAACTTTAAATGAAAGTGTCCGGAGAACGAAGAAAAGTAAAGAAGAATAGCATGTAAATTGAAGCGAGCTTCGTGTTACAAGCACGAGATAGCTAATGAATCACGCAAATAACACGTTGCCGACTAATGGATTAAATATTCCTCTTAAAAATTAATAAAATTTTTTCAAAGTTAAAAAAAAATTAATAAAATCCATAACTTACCGAATAACCAACACCAGCTGTCCTAAAAGCATGTCCAGTGAGAGTGGCTACGGTGAAGACGTGCGGATTAACGGAACACAATGCCATCTCCTTCACGTGATAGAGAATGTCTGCCATGACGAAACGACCCTCGGCATCGGTATTATTAACGCGAATTCTCGCACCCGAACGGGCAGTGATCACCTCGTCCGCCACGTAAGCATTTTCGCCACAACTGTTGCGCACCACTCCGATCGCAACGACAACTTTTACCGTTGGTGGTTGCAGAAGATTCACCGTCTGTCAAAGAAAAAAAAACTCGGATAAGTTGAAAGAAGTATTCACTCGTTAAAAAATCTTTCATGAAGCTTACCTGCATCAAACCAACGCAAGCAGCAGCACCGCACTTGTCGCGACTCATTCCAACCATGGCACTACTGATCTTGATGTCGTTGCCACCAGTGTCGAAGGTTACACCCTTGCCGACGAACATCAGAGTCTCGAGTACGCAGCTTGGATCTTGTGGCTCGTAAGTCAGAAAGATCACACGACCAGCGTGACGTGGTATAACCGATGCGCCACGATTTACAGCTGCCAGTAATGGATACTCTTTCTGTAACGTTGGCTCGTCCGAGATCACCTGGACGCTGATGCGCGTGCCCGCGAACAATTCCGTCACGTACCTCTCGACGTGCGGCGGTGCCATGCGCTCGGGATCCGTGCCACCTGTTGGAGATTTTTTTTTGGTGCTAATTGATTACTTAAAGTGGAGTGAAAAACTTTTTTTCTATGTAGTTTTTTTAACAAATTGGTTGCTAATTATTAACTAGACAAATTCCTTTTATAATAGCTTAAATACAAAAGTGAAAATTAATACAAAAATCAAAGCAACGATATAAGATTGAAAGAATTATCGTCGTTGATTTACAATTAACAATTTACCACGAGTAACAAGGAATTATTTTGCTGACGTTTCGGATTTTTATGAAACAGATCACTTAAGTATGCTGGCACTTGCATGACTTTGTGGAGCAAGCTTAACGCAATTGTAAAAATCGACTATGGTCTTTTTAGACAAAATTTTACAGTTTTCTTTTTCAAAATATGACTGGAATGACTTTATGCTCAGATAAGAAGTTTTTATTATTATGAAGACAAACTTTAAATAAAATATTCAAAACGTCAATAAAGGAATTCCTTATTAATCGTGACGGATGATCAATTATTTCATTCAAATTATTAGATATTTTCAACACGTACCAGATTAATTTTCTAAATTTAATGAATTCACTCTCTTTTAAATTCAATTAACGAACAAATCATTGACAGATACGAGTAATTAAATTACAATATAATCAAAAGCACATAAAAAACACGCTTAATTCATTCATATACTTATATCCAAAATGAAATGCAAACACGAGCTTACCATCGTGCCAAATTGCCCTTCCAAAGCCACAAAATACCAGAGCAAGAAGAAATTCTAAATCGCGCGTACAAACAATAATCCGCGCAGAGAGAGAGAGAGAGAGAGAGAGAGAGAGAGAGAGAGAGAGAGAGAGAGAGAGAGAGAGAGAGAGAGCACAGAGTGTGCATCTGCGAAACAATTCGGAGTACGGTACGCATTGCGTGCAATCCTGACCAAAACTAGCCGAAGCTCGCGAGCGATGCCTGGGCAAGACGCGCGCAATCCAATTTTCGATCGAAATTCAATCAACGACACAAACACATACACACACACACACGGACATAGGCGATAGACTAGCAAAGATCGACGAGCGTTTGCATATCCAGGATTACGCCCGCGATTTCGCGTGCTCATCGAGCTTTTGCGCAATAACGAATTTAGACGTTTGGATGCCTCTTTCACGACCAAGCTTTTATTTTTTTTATAGTTTCGGATTTATACGAGTTTTTATTCGTTTCGTTATAGATAATTTTTTTTTCATGAGAATCAATTAGGATAGTCATCGTATTTTTTTTCATTTTGTAATTTTTTTTTTGCGGAATAACGCATAATCCTTTTGTATTAAGCTTCTTAAGCTACTCAGAAGTTTGTTCTTTCGTGAAAATTTTTCCCCATTTCCAGTGCTCGGACTATCTCTCTCTCTCTCTTTCTCTTTGACTCCTTTCTACTTTTTATTTGGCTTTCGCCAATTTCGCTTTGAAATTGCACCCCCGGGGTTACTCAAGCTCGCCGACACGACGTTTTTTCATGCGGAATAACCGACTGGCAATTTCACGCGGTTTTCAAACTTTTTCAGTGAGCTTTCATTTTTTTTTCTCCACGTTGAATTCCTAATCTATTGATATGAAAAAAAAATATATATATATACAGTTTGCCTTTCGCGACTGACTGCAAATATCAATATTATTTTTCTGTCAGCCGCCGGCGACTGTACGTGCAGTTGCCGCGTGATTGACGTTAACGTTATTTTTCCATGTCATTTCGTATCGTGTTCTTTCACATGTACTTTGCTTATTTGAGCTTGAAATATGTCACGGAAGAAATAAACTGTCAAGTTTTCCGATGAAACGGATTACAAATTACAAATAATCATTTGTAAGAATAACGAGTAACTCAACTAATCGCGTCAATTTCTGGGTTTTTTTTTTCATTGGCAGCTCGAAACATTAAAAGCTAATAAATCTAGTTTTTTTTTACAGGAAAAAAGAGTGATTAATGTGCTGCTTATACTAGATATCAAGTAACTAAGAGCTATCATTCGGAAAAAGTTGACAGAGACTCTCTTCTCTCTCTCTCTCTCTCTCTCTCTCTCTCTAGTACCGAGGATTGAGCAAAATTGATTAGATGAAAATTGTTTGAGATACTTCTAGCTTTTTCTCCCGCATAAAGGCAAAGAGAAACGACAAATGACGATTATTAATCGCATTTCTTTCCTAATACTTTTTCTGTTAATTTCTCAAATTTTTTTTCTCCTCGTCCCCTTTGCCAAAGTTTGGGAGACGCAAAGGCCAACTGCAACGGGGAATTGGCGTGAAAATCATGACAAAATGATGCGTCTGACATTACGATTGATGACCAGTGTGGTTCCCCGGGATGAGATAAGAACGTCCTGTCGCGATATACACGCTACGCTCAATTAAGTGCTCCTCTTTTTTTTTGCTTGTTTGTTTGTGTACGCGACGCGTTTGTGTCGTCGCAAAAAAAAAAAAACTCCCGGCAATTTCGTCGACTAATTTGCTCTCGCTTCCGGCGACATTCTTCGTCGATTTTTCAAATTCCCGACGTTTGCTGCTTTTTTTTCTGTTTTTTTTTCTTGGACGTTCGAGATTGTTATTCGGGATATAAACTCAAAGTACAATTAAAAAGTTGGATGAATTATAATCATAAATCTGAAGGTATTTTAGGATGGTTTAATTCTACTTGATTTATCTTTTTAGATTATATTGTTCGATTAAACCGAGTTCAGTTTTATAAAAAAAAAGACATTTTCCATTCAGGAAATTAGAAAAGCAATTTTTTCAGTAAAGTATAATTATGGGCCACAATTTTGTTTTTTGTTATATAATGAAAAATCAATTAAATAAATATCTTCAATAATGTATCTGTTAATTATTTTGTTCAATGCACTCGCCAGTTTTGAACATTTCACGTACCATCATCTAAAATTAAATTTTTTCAAGAAGTACGTTCAATTCTAGAAAACTTCAAAACTATCTCGCGAAAATCTCTGTATAATTAAAGTGTTCCTTCACACCGCGCGTGAAAAACCAGGTCACGTTATCTCACTTTGAAGTGAACTCGAAGTGCGAGAGAGAGAACTGCGCGACATTTGAAAATAATACTCACCGATATCACGAGCGACGAATCTTCCGCTCTCGAGTGCAGACGCAAGTTTCACCACACCCTGGAGCTTCTTAGGACAGATGGGACTCCAGACACCAAGGCAGCTCGCCTTGTAGCATCGCTCGGGTAGATCTTCACGAATCTCCAGGGGCTGCCAACAGATATCGAAGGACATTAGCAAGTCGCAAAAGCCCTTTTTTTATTTTTATCGCTGCTTTTCAGACAAAACTTTTGCAAAAGTGCCTCGGGTTATAGCAACGAATGCGTTCTAATCGCGTAAAACATGCGTTTGTGACTTCGAAAGCTTCGAGTTTGATCACGTATATGTTATTTTTTTGAAATATTTGGAATTATAGTTGTCGCGAATGAATCCACAATCGCATAATACGAGTGTATCTTATGAATTTTGCTTTCTACATTGAAACCTTCATATACTCTGCAAAACTTGGCAACGTGCCAGTGTTCACACTTACCTCGTGATATTCGCCATCACTTTCTTACTAAAAGTGCTTCAAAATGTAAAAAGCAAATATCCGTATCTTTGTGCGTTCTATTTATCAATTGGACTTTGAAATTGAAATTTATGCTTTTCCAACGACAAAAGAAAAATGAAGTAAACGAAAAATCTCAAGAACGTGAATACTATGCTATTCGCGCATTTCTCCTCATTATAAAGCTATTCAAATCTGTTCAAAATTCTGCAGCGGAATTCGCAAAATTCTCAAATTTTCAGTACCACTATACAAGGCAAGTTATAAGAGGTCAGATTTTTGCGTCATCTCTCGTCTGTCCTTTGACACACACAAAAAGAAAATTCCATCGCTGGTATTCGCTTGCGAAGCTCGCAAAAGATTCGACTAATTTTGGTCGACGCGTGCACGAGCTTGGCATCGTCCAGTGTGTATGTATACTATTTGCTCGAAGGTCGAATACAAACTAAGAGTTACTTTGGTATTTCGGATGGAAATTGTCGACGTGGTTCGACAGTTTGCCGGTCAATTGCGCCTCGGGGGGAGATGCAATTCTTATTGCGGTTAGCGTGTTGTCGGCTGCAGGTATCAAGTTTCCGCAGGCGCGTTGTTTCGGCGCGCTGATTTTAATTCGAACGGAATGTCGAGGCAAAGTTCGGCGCATAGTTTTGCCCGCGTGTGGTTTCGATCAATTTCGGATATAAACTCGCATGGTATAGAGTCCTTTGAAATGAATTTCTCGATATATTTGAAAAATTAAAATTACGAGCACGAACGTTCTTTTGTGGTTGATAATAATTGCAGAAAATACATTAAGCCACTAATAATTGCGAATTTTATTCAAAACTTTTGATGCATGGTAAATTACTTGTACTATCTTTTCTTGGGTAGCTTATTATCTTGCAAAGAAATTTTTCCAATTTTACAATTATGTCGAGTTAGATTGGGCCATTTTTTTGTCATTTTAATCAATTCAAGACTTTTACACAAACTTTGAGCTTTTTTGATAGAAGCTTACTAAAATTATGCAAAATAATGTTTTTTTCTATTAACAAAATTTTGAAAACTATTGTAACTTATCTCTGTGAATTTCAAAATGAGATGCAACTTTGGAATTTTTAGTTTTTCATACATTAAAAATGTTACCTTTTTTACAAAAACACCGTTTCAAATATATTTTGAAAATAAAAAATAAAAAATCATAAAATGTTTTTTTATAGCAATTATAAAATATTTATCAAAAATTTCAAAGCTACCTCTAAATTTAGGATTGACGAGGACCACTTAACAATTGAAAAAAATTAAAAGCAAAGAAAACGGATTTTGTTAAAAAAAACCATATACATATCCTGATAAATTCGCTCATATTTTTTTTCGTAGTTTCAAATTTGATAGAATTCCTTTCCGAGATAACAAAGATTGTATTCAGATCCCTCAAAAATTGAAGAAACATTTTATCAAACAACAAAATGTGTGTAGGAAGCAATTAAATCTAAAAACTCACGTACGAATAATCGCATTTAAAATCATAAACTCAAACATCTCCATTAACTTCCTCGCACACCGGTATAATAACACCCAAGAGAATTCCGAAATTCGCGAGCAAAGCGTGCGCGCGTAGCAGATATAATTAAAACAACTAGGTCTCACAATTATGCCGGCATGTAGTTGACAAGCGGCGCTACGTTGGAGCGTGCGCGCGCGCGGGTCTTGAATTCCGGAAAATCACGATAAAGAAAGGGGGCGACGCCGACGCGGCTGCGGCAGAAGATGCAACACGTTTGCCATATACGCGGAACAAAGGCGAGCTTAATGCCGCTTGCAGGGAAATTGCAGTTACCGCACGAAGATTTTGGGAGGGAGGTCAGGCAGTAGGAGGGTTTGCTTTGCTTAAACTCACCACGTAGAGAGCCTCGAGGGCACCGAGCAGCGTCACCAGTTCTACGTTCTCGAAACGCGAGTCGGGCAGCAACACCAGCAACGGACAGCGCACTCCAGCCTGCAATGCTCTGTAAACAAACAAAACATTCCTTTGCATAGTTTTCCTAATTGCGTTTGCTCGCTTCATCCCCTCATCCTCCGCTTTGCCCATGTATTTATGTTACCAAAGCTGAATCAACTCGGAGATGTGCAACTTGTCATTTGTTTTGAATGAATTTCGAGTTTTTTTCTCAGTCAATTTTACCATCCGACAGTTGACCCGCAAAATTACTCTATTCAACCAAAACTTCATTCTTGAGGAATATTCTATCAAGTACGAACGCACTCTCTTCTTCGTCTCTATACCCCGGGCAAACTTTAAAATTCAATTTTCAAACACGTTCCTCCCGCTGGCGCGCGCTTAAAGCTTTTCTCTCGAAGATAAAAATTTTACAGCACAGTTCTTATCGTTTTATAGGGTCGTTATACTTTCGCTACTGTTTCATAAAATTTATTATAATGCGGATTTTTTTTCTTTTCCACTCTCTGTTTTGTTTTACGCTATATAATTTATAGATAATTTTTCCCGATAAGATTATAAAAAAAACAGATGCACTCGTGCATAATTATTAACAACACATTTCTCACTGTATCTCTCTCGTATTTTTTTAAAAATAATCTCATCCTCTCGTGCGTCGATGTATCGCAAACACGCGGAAGGATAAAGTGCTCGCGGCTCCGCATGAACAAGGCGATAATGCAATTGTTATTCCGATCAGTCTGCAGCGCGCGCGAAAGAGGCGGGATTCCATTATCCCCCTTTTCAGTGATATACAGCTGATCTACGTATAATGGATATACACGCGACAGCAGAAAACGATATGCAACATCACGCGGCTGAATCGTATTACCTTCGCGAATTTTCTTATAAGCGTGAGTATATGTGCGACGACAAGTTTATCCGTTCGCGTATTACTTGATCAAAGTTTTAACTTCGTCTTGCGTATATATCTAATATTTGTTGGGAAATACTTGAAGCGTATATGACGATATCCTTAAAAAAACACTTTTCTGGGGTCTAGAATGGAAAAATTCTTTTTTAATGCTAAGGCTTCCGGACCTTTTTCCTCTTCTTTTTGAAGCTATATAGTGTCGGAAAATGCTCGTGAACA
>JAWWMK010010239.1:0-24891 GCA_035047105.1 Galeopsomyia nigrocyanea
TATATATAGTACAATCTGTGTTATATTACAACTAGTACATAAATATGCTTATTTCTAAATTATACTAAATACTTACATACTAACTACTAATTTTTCTCTTGAAATTTTTCTTGGCAAAGTTTCCTCGGCAAATTTTTTTCGGGTAATTTCCCTCGGACAATTTACCTTGAACAATGTACATTGGACAATTTTTCTCGGGAAAATTTTCTCAGCAACTTTTCCTCGGGCAAGTTACCTTGGATAATTTCCCTCGGAAATTTATCTTGAACAATTTAACCCGGAAAATTTACCCTGAATAATTTACCTCGGAAAATTTTTCTCGGCAAATTTCCCTCTGACATTTTCCCTCGGTCAAACTTCCCCTGATATCTTCGTGGGGCTCAAGCTTGCAAGTGTTATGTCTTAGGATGACGTAACTTTCTTCGGGTATGAAGATTGGCTCTCGGGCGTAAGGATCTTTCTCTTTCTCTGAGCACCAAGTTCCCCCATACATTCCCCAAGTACGGTTTCCAGGAATTCTACAATCGCTTCGTTCCACCCGCGGACTGCGGTATTTTTTCTTGCGCCTGCGATTTCCGCTCATGCAAGAATCGCTATTCCTTCAAAGATATTAACGATATTAAGATAGTCAAAGATATTAAGATAGTCCTTTAAGAGCGAAGATAACTTCGGGAAAATCCGCGCCGCCATTGTGAAGATCGGCTATCATGGGTGATATCCGCAGTATATTCGATTTACTTAAGATGCGACGATACGCGTGGCAACTGCCCTTGAGCGGGTTCCACTGTGAATGTACTCGGACAAACATCATAAAGAACGTGAAAGAATTGTTAATAACATTGTAGAAAATTGGTGCCGACACAAAGATTTCGTGGTAAATAATATTAACAATATAGACATTAGTAATGCAAATACATATAGAGATTATATGTCATCAAGTGGGATATTAGGCGGTGAAATTGAAATCCAATCATTTATTGAAGTCTATTCATCAGTATGTGTAATTGTCCATGTTAACGGTACTCAAAATATTTGAATTTTTGAAAAGACGCTGCCGAAATAAACGATTTTTTTTAATTGGACATATACTCATATATTTACAGAGAAAATAAATAAGTATGTATATGTGTGTACAAACATTGACAATATAAATAGCGCATTGTCATGATTAGCGAAAAAATTTGCAGCGGGCGCAAAAAGTCTTTTAGCAGAAAAAAAGTATTTTTTTTTTGCCCGCCGGTCGGAAACACGGCACTTTAGATCCTTTTTTACGCGCGTGAAATTGCAAAAATTGTGCACGTGCACATAATCAATCTTATTGTAATCATCATAGAATCATCAAGATGATGCGAACGTCGAAGCTGAAGCCCAGGTAGTCGGGATGATGAACGGCAATGGACCACAACGAAAAAGACATCGTAGAGGAAAAGGCACAAGGAAAGGTAACAACATTTTATCATTTCTCCGTTGATAATAATTTCTACAAAAATGTGACAACAACGAGAAACAATATTTTTTCTATGTAATACAATGTCATGTTCCCCATTGAAAGTGATAATAACAAGATACTAATGATATAAAAGCACATCTTTTAATATAGATGCAACCAAGAGCAGTAACTTTAAATGCCAAATTTTATAGACCTTTAACAACACTGCTTTATAGAATAGCTTTAATAGTGGCTAAAGAGACGAGCTCTATGGGCCATATTAACTACTAATCATTCTGCCAAACTACGTCATTAAGAAATATCTCATATTAAAAGTCAATAAAATGCTAAAACTTTTTAGATTAATATTAATCGACTGATAATCGATTTGAAATCTGTTAGATGAACTAGAGGTTTTGAGATATTTTGGATATGGAATAGCCATGTTCAGATAGCCAACGGACCAACTGCAGAACATATGTATTAAATATGAAAGTAGTAATAAGTTATTGTTTTCCCATTCTATTACTTTTTATTTATATATGTAATCGTAACGGTGGATGTATCGTGGAAGCCACTTAAAGATAAATTTATGAATAAATTTATAATTAACTATGTTTAATTACAGCATAAACAACCAGAATAGAAGAATCCCCTTATAAGTGAATAATTGTTAAAAATTGAAGTCTCTAGAAAAAGCGATAAAAATGGTTGACGCTGCATCCAACCTTGTCTAGTACGATAGAAAAATATCAAACTATGTCAAGAATAACATTTTATTTTAGATACAACAAAAAATAATTAATTTTCAACCGCAATTTGAAACCTTCGCGACCCTTTATAGCATTACTTTAAATAAGGACTTTAATAATAGCCAAGGAGACGTGATCGACGAAGAATATTAACTGCTAATCATATTGACAAAATATTTTATCTATAAGTTTTTATTGTCAAAAGTTATCAAATGCTCATTTTATATTTTACATTTATTTTATTAGAAAGAGTATTAGAAAGGGAACAAATTTAAAAAACCCGTTGAAAGCTCTGGAGAAAAGGTAAACATCTAAACGATGAGTAAAATTTATAGGTGGCCAGAACGTAGAATGCCATGTTCACATGACCAATGGACCAGAATTAAAACTACCTGCAAAGCCTGTTAAGATAAATAATGACATACTTTATCCATCCTAGGCTTCACATAATTTTGTTACTTATCTTGTCACATTTTCGTAGAAATAAATTTATACATGTACATTTATTGACACAAAAGAAATAGTATCACTCATTTTTTATAATTTAATTTTTTTAATAAAGCACACATTTTTCCAAAGTACAATTATAAAAAAGGTATAAAAATATACCACATTAAATGTACGTGTATAAGTCATATCAACGATAATAAAAATGTTGTTACTGGCAATACATATGACTAACTACATGCAAAAAAAAAACATAGAATCTTTTATTTTTTTGTACAAATATTATGTAATTTTTTAATGCAAAGTCTTTCGGCATATTTTTCATTTATGCAAATTTTTAAACATTACAAGAATTATGAGAATATAAAAAAATAATATCTTCATCATTTAAATATTGTTAGGTTAATAATTTCTTTTCTTTAGAAAATTGAAATATTCATTCAACAGTTGATATTTCAAAACTGTATGTATATGACTGTGACAAAGATAATTGGACGCAAAAACTAATATATGAAAATGCGTTTCTCCATTAAAAAATTAGATAGAAATAGTTATTACGTTTTATACAAAAAGTAATTTCTCATAATAATTACGATGACTGTCACCGTTGAGATACAGTGCTTTACGCTAAACTTGAAACACCATGGCGCAATACAATATTTCCATCCAATATAATTTGTTTTATTCAATAAGTAAAATTTACAAGACAGTCAAGGTAAAAATTACCCCTCTCCCTGAATGCAGCTCAACTGAACGATAAAGCAGAGCGCGCGTGTTTTATCGATGAAATATTTCTGTATCAAGGACAGGAGGATTTTTACCGTGACAGTCCTGTAAATACTGAAGTGAGTCAACTACTGAATATGTCAACTACAATTCCAGATACTGTCATAGTGTCTCAGATTTACCGTGAAGCACCATAGTTTGCCCAGATCGTCAGTAGTATATGCTTTTAAAAAGAAAAAAAAGTTCTTTAAAAGACAAAGAATGGCCTTGTCTATTTTGAAATCACCAACCATAGAACGTCACAAGTCGAATACTTTTGAATGTCAAACGGCAATGTCAGCACGACCGTGTTCCTGCTTAGTTTGGCAATCACAAGTTGGCGAAAGTTTTTGATGGATTATTGCTCGCGAGCACGATCGTGTTCCAGCTTTACCTTTCAGAAACTTACTTTTAGCACGTTCACATGATTATAATTACCTAATGAGTACAAAACTTTAGAGCACATAAAGGTTACGTAAATTATCCAAATTTTTACTCTCCCAAAGACTTATTATCCATGGCAATGATAAAAAAATGAATACAACTATTTAAAAAATGAATTTTATTTGTAATTCATAATTGAACTAATTTCATCGTAATACGGTCTTCACAAATTGTCCAGATCAGCTGAAAAAAGCTCTTATATACTTAAAAAAATTATCGAAGTCATGAAATCACTTTTTCTGCAAACGTATTCCATAAAAAATTATGATGTCAAATACTTATGAAAGTCAAATTTCAGCAAAAAACTTTATTGATAAAGAAAAGAAATTCATCAGAATCATAGTAATTGTAAGAGATTTAATATTTGTATTTCGCAATGAGTAAGTTATATGTAATAATGCCATTTTTTTGAACAGCATGTCTCGTCTGCGAAGCGTATACAAAAGTGCAGAAGCTGCGACCGTGCAATCATCGCGTCTGCTCGTTATGTTGTAAAAAAATGCGCCAAAGAAAATGTCCTTATTGCCTAACGAACATGGTATCATATCTACCAATTGAAATGATGGGAGGCGAGGTATACACAAGAAGCATCCATAGTAGAATTCATCAATAGTAGTAGCATGATTTGACGAAAATGTTTGTTTATATTTTTTACCTAAAGATATTAATATTTAGCACACATTCATGTAAATAATTTATGTTATGCAAATAAAATTCAAAGTATTGCTTTAGGGAAATTTTTATTATCAATAATTTCAGAATAGATTTATTTATATAGCATAAGACATCTCCCATAATCGACTGCAGGATGACGTACTTAAGGTAGGTGTACCCAATTTGGGACTATGTTTGGTTTTGAAATGTTCGCGATGCTTTGGCAGTGCTAAACTATGACATTATGTTCGTACCATCAAATAATGAAAGTTCCATAGATTCAAATCATCCCCAAAGACGAAATCTGTTTTGCAGCAGCTGTTTTGTGCTTAGACGACCAAATTTTTCATCTCATTAAATTTCCATTTTAATGAATGAATATGTATTATTTAAGTTAGTCTAACACATCTAAACAGAAAACTGCGATATACCATTCCATTCGTCTTCTTTCACCCTTTCAAAAGCACTCCCCAGAAATTTTCTATCTTGTAAATAAGCCAAATGACGCGCCAATTACTATGATCTTTCGATCGCTTTCGATTGTACCCAATTTGGGACTACACCGAAAATTAATAATGGATTATGAATAAGCATCACGAAAATGATTTTTTCACGTTCCAGTCTTGAATTTCTGTGAATAATTAAATACAAAACTTGACAATTAGTCAAAATAAATATATTTATTCCACTTATCAAACTTCATTATCTTCCAATAAATAATTTGGAACTTTATGACAAATTTGACCTTGAATTTTCCTTCCTTGGAGAGGAAGCTTTGTTTTCACTTTTTTTTGAAATTTTCCGTTTTTTCGCTATAACTTTTTCGTTTTTGATATTTCACGTGTCGGAATTGGTTTTAGGGTCGGGCGCTGCCGCAGCTTCGTGCACTTCGTGCCTACTCGCATTCGGTTCGCGACCGCGACCCTTGATTTAGAGAGTTGGAAAATGTGCGCATCCAGAGCTAAAAACAGTTCACGTAAAGCTAATTTCGGATTCGGAGATGATTCAAATCATTGGAACTTTCATTATTTAACAGTATAAACATAATGTCACCGCACCGTACCGCTGTAGCAAGCGTACATTTGAAATACCAACAAGTGGCGGTATTAGGTACATGGCGGTATTAAGTACACGTACCTTATATAAAAAAGTTTCAAGAAATTTCACATGGCGCCAAAAACACTGGTTTTATTGCGGGGTCCTTTATATTAATCAATTTATTCATATGTAAGAGATTCAAATTTTCAAAAAGATTTCCCTGTGTATTATATAAATTGACATTTGAGCAAAAAAATGTATTTTGTACAATACACAAAATAAACAAATATTGCAGTACAATATTTGGATTAGAAAACTCTCTCTCCAGCCTTTCCTGTAAAGTTTACGATAGAAGCCTGAACAAATACTGCACGTGCCATATTGCGAGACAGAAAAAATACATGTTACAATTAGGTATAAGAGTGGAGTTGTCATTACTCAAATACCAGCACGCGTGTTAATGAATAGGCCGAGGCCCCAAATTCAGGGATGGCACTGAAGTGTATGGCAATAAAAAGATATAAATATGCAGTTTTTATTTAGTGGTTCTGTCATCATAAACATTAAAAATTTGTATTTTACAGCAAAAAATCTCAAGCTGTGTAAGCGATTGTTGTATTATTGAATTATTTGATATTTATTGATGAAGATCTGCCGAGCACGAATGATGCATGTATCGCGTTTTTATTTATCATTTGCAGTGAAAATTTCAGGATAGCTGCATTTGTCTAATGAAATAATTACGAAGAGTTACTTTGGGTAAACTAAAATTATTCAATCTCTAAGTTTTTAATATGATTATTTAATGTAGATTCTATACTGCAAATAAGTAACTTATTGCCGACAATATTAATCCTATCAATTCATCCCGCACACTGGTTCCTTAGCAGCCACACAACCCTCATGAATACCACTTATAGGGAGGTGAGCAACGATCTAGCATTTCACGGCTGACAGCATATTGTCGGGGGCTCTTGTCTCTGTCTCTGTCTCTCTCTCTCTCTCTCTTTCTCTCTCTCTCTCTCTCTCTCTCTCTCTCTCTCGTCGTTGACCCAATCATATTCGTCACTCGGCCTGCACGTGGCCACAAGCGCTCCTCTTATTTTTTTTTCTCTCTCGCTCCAATATTCGGCGTGTCATTCCACCCCTTTTTTGCATGACGACCACTTGAAAAACTGATACAGCGCAATCGCGCACTTCAGATCAATTTTTTTCTATAGCCTTTTGTGAGCTGTTCTTTTCAACGCATGTTTTTTTACTTAATTGCCCTTGTTTATATACCCCGCATGACTCGCGCTGCTTTTCCATGATATTTATTGTGCATGATTCATTAGCGTTTGGTTAACTGTGGAAAGCATCACGTAATTTAAAAGGAAAGCGTTCACTTTTTCTTTGAAGTGGATCCTTCAAATTATTTCATTAGTATTACGATTTTAAGAATTTAATATTATGTATGTATTTTAATAAAACTTGTTACTGATATATTATTCTTGTAAGTTTACACTCAAAGAAAGCAACGGAATAAACATTAATGACAAATTATTCTAAAGATCTATCTAAAAAAAATTGATCTAGAAAATTGATTTGAACATAATTGATCCAACTTCATTACAGTTGGAGAGTAAAAGCTCGACAAGATGCCCTCAAATATAGAGCTGCCAATGTAGCAAGTAGAGCTGCAAGCACCGACACCAGTCATGCTTTGCATCTAAATTCAAATAAGTATGCGGGCTTGATCTATTATGGTAAGGAATCTTAGTTGCTACTACATTTTTGCAACGCTGGATACCCACTGCTTTTGTGTGTGATAATATTTTATTAGCTTCATTTATAAACCATATTAAAAACAAAGCTTAATCAAAGTTTTTTTACAAAATGATTTCAATTGGTTCAGCCAATTGGATGGATATAATAAAATCTTTTAAAAATTTCTTTCATACGAGTAGCGTATATTGATTTAACTGTACTATGGAACGGAGATTTTCATGTTTTAACGTACAGTACACGACGAGTGCAATTTAAATGATAAAACTTATAATAAAACTGCTAACAATGAAAACTGAGTTCCTCTATAGTGACCAAATTTATTATCATCGGGTATAGATGGTTGAAACACGACAATAGGTGTAGATATCTCGATCGCACGAAATTATCGGGTACAGATCGTTGCAACAAGATGAACGGGTTGGATAACTGTTGCATGCAGGTCACATTAGACTTTCCGTGTTTAATTACATCACTTACGCTTGTAAGTGATGTATGGTGGTCATTCTATTATGAAGTGACCGGATATTTTTCAACTTTTACTGTTAAAAATAAAATTTTGTTTACACATTTGGTATCGAAAGAGGTGCGTTAGCTCATATATGTACCTAACTTAGCCTATCAGAATAAAATTGATGAACAAATTAAGCCATAGATGCCATTATTACTGAAAATTCTTTCAACCTTCGAATCTTAACAATCATTCATTTTGCTCACCAATAATACAAATTTTTGACAGCATTTTTAATACTCATTTTACACGCCAATCTTTTTCAGCGAAATTCAAAAAGATCAAATTTTTTATTTAAAAATTTGTCAGGGCACTAGCTTCAATTGTTTCCAGAAGAAAAGCATTTGTCAAAGTACTCTAAGCATAACAAATACCGTGCAACGCCATCAAGGTTTTAAATATAAATTCCAAAGCATGATAAATGAAGCATAACCGAATAATTTATAAAAACAGGCATCCCTCGTAGAAAAAAGGGGGAGCGAAGGCGACGACGACGACGAGGAGGAGGAGGAGGACAACACGCATTTGGAGTTGCTGGACAAAAAGGCAAAAAGCTTCATAACAGTTATGAAGAAAAGAAGGGCAGAAAAGGCCAATGAAAGCGGGAGAGACAAGAGAGCAAACATTTGACAAAATGACGAGCTCGGCTGTCTCTCTCACTCGCGCGCGCATCGTTACTCGTGCGCTTGCTTGCTTGCTTTTGCGCCAAATAACCATTCGTTATCCGTGACAATGGGCCGCACAATGGCATCTAGTTCCGCACGCCCGGGCACACGCTTATGATGTATTATGAGAAAGCGGAAACGTATGTTTTACCCTAGTTTTGCCCCGTTTAGTGGCGTTTAGCGCGCTCGAATGCGTTCGCTCACTCTCGGCCATTCAGTCCTTTCTTTCTTCCTTCTTTCTCTCCCGTTTTTTTTCTCTTTTCTGCGAGCTTATGTCTCTCTTTCTCGTCGACGCATTTATGCGCGTCTGACTCTTATTCCAGCAACTGTTGTCGCTATTTTTCTCCAGCGCTTTTCTGCGAAACGATGAGTGTTGTCTCTCCTTTTTTTTCTCTGCTCTCGCGGATCTTTCTAACTGCTTTTTTTCCATATCCGACAACTGCACTTATCGCGATGAATTCTTGCGTGAGCTTTCGCGCTATTGTTCGACATGAAATATTTTGGTGTCGATGTATGGTGAATGGTAACGGTATATTTTATGCCTAATTCTATTTTTATCAGCGGAATTCTCTACAGAAAATACTGATTGAAATTTCACATTCAATAAAAAAAAATAATTACAAATAAATTCTATTTGTTAGAATGTTTTAAAATAATTATTTACAAATCAAATGTTGCATGATAGATTGGATAATTTTCATGATATTTCTTTGCACAAATCAAGTGATAAAAAAAAATCAAGATAATTTATGATATAGATGTAAAGATCGCTTTTACATATATCATAATATCAAGAAAAAAACATTACCAAAGTTTGAAAAAAATAGTATTCATGCAAACACACAATTATTTAAAAAAATAGTAGTTTTCAAAAATCGTCTTTTTTCTCATTCGGACTTCAAACTCAAAAAAAGATAATAAAAAGTCTTGTAGACAAAGCCGCAAGACGAAATACACGAAACTCGAAACTCATCTGGTGTCGTCTGACTGAATAGGCGTTCATTATGATACCTCCGTGGCTAACAATCGGGTTCATTTTGTCTCCGAGTTCGTAACAACAATGGGCCACAGTTAGTCACTTTGCTGCTGCTGCTGATGCTATTCTTACCGCAATCGGTTTACCTTTGTGGATTGCTTCTTCGCCGTGCCATTTTTTTCTTGGAATACAGCGATATTTCTCATCTGGAAAGGGCGTAAATTGCAGTTTTAAATAGAAAATATGTATTCACGCTGGACAATCAAAAATATAGTTCTGTGAATTTCCTACAAATTCGAAGTTGTTTTTTTTTACCCTGGAAATACAGCAAACAATATTTTTTGAATTTCGAGCACGTATATCGAGGACAATTAAACGATATTATACTCAAAGCAGCATTGCATTGTACGAATGACGCAAAGCTTTCGAGTCTCCATTCCGTAATTTTTCCCCGCTACGCTTTACACTTCAATTCACCCTCGCATAAATGCAAAGTATAGATTCTACTCGCGCGTTCTCGCCTTTTGCCACGTATATATACATAGCTAGACGCCAAATGAAAATATTATTGCTCGATCCGCAAGCGCGTCATGCATAAATTCATCGATACCGAGAGTTGCGTTCGCTCGCTCGCTTGCTCATTCCTTTATAGTCCTATTCCTGTGCCACGCGGCTGAACAAACAATGATATCCGTATAATATGAAGTCACTGCGCGCGCGCCGAGCTTATTATATATCGCATTCTCGGCCTTTTCACGCTAACGATCTTTCCATCGTTATTGTTTCACTCGCCGCGTTGCATCTTCACTATTTTCAGCCAAATTGCTTTACATGCGACACTGGAATGTCGATGTGAGTTCAAGGCTATTTATAATTATTATTCAATTTCACATGCTGACTTTCCGTGAAAAGCTACGAAACTGTTCGATTCATTTTAATCTATACGCCGAGCGTGTAACCTATAAGCGAGTATATATATATACATGTGAATCTCGTGGCGAAAAAGAAGCAATCGATCAAAGCGTGATGCAAACAATGCAGCAAATCACCGTAAACAGCGTCTCGCATTATAGGAGGACAAAAGGACCCGAGCGACACTCGCTTGTGGAAAAGAAGCCATTAGAAGTCTCGTGTTTTGAAAAATCTTTTCGGCATGCAGCGACGTTACGCATCATTCGTCGTTCTCTCTTTTTTTCCAGCATAAGAAGTCGCGCACCCTCCTGCAACGTCGATGGATAAATTGATTTATGTTGTCATACGTAAGCGGGAACCTATTGTGCTGGCCGAAAGACACACCGGCCCGTGATATTGTCTGAACGCGTGCGATGAGCAAATTGGCCGGTGTGTGTGTGTGTGTGTGTGTGTGTGTGTGTGTGTGTGTGTGTGTGTGTGTATACAGCAAACGGTCGCTTCTTCGTTTATTATATGATTTTTTAGGATTATATCCTTTTGTGTTTTGAAATAATCGGAGCAACGATTAATATTTCTTTTTTGCTTTTTCTAAATCGGCCCTTTATTATAAATGCTGTGATGTATAAATATTGTACACAGTTGGTTCGAATAAAACTGTACACCCCCGTACGAAGGTTGATTGGCACAATTTATAGGTTTAGTTGGTAAGTACGTACTAGATGGCGCTTCGTACAACAAAAAAATAACCCACAAGAGAAATCGTACGGTATCTGTAACATATTACGTGAGCTTTTCGTAAAGCGAATGAAATTTTACAGTCTTATCATAAAAACTTATAGGCTGATTTGCGAAATTCGTGCGCTAGACAGTTAAGTGTTCTGAAAAGATTGGCCATCCGTGTTAAACCATTATAAGCGCGCGTCAGCATTTCAGGATTGCGCGAATAACAGAATACGCGGTTAGCGGTTTGACCACGTGAGATGTATTATGTTCTTAATATTTTCTGTACATGCGGTCACATATGTTTCCGATGGATTATTTTCGCATTATCTTTAATAATCTCGTCACGACAAAATCATTTGTTAAGTCCGTCCCATTCGTTGACTTTGCCGTGCGAACGTACGATGATTTCATGGTAAAACTTGGCCTGCCTATTCGTTGCACCATCAGAATTTACTAGAAATTAGAATCAGTTCGGGGCAGATGTTTGGGTGAAGGGCATTTCGTCCTTTTCCTGTGCTGTATACGTCAAGCGTGGACTGCAATCACTGACTTTGTAGGCTTTGCAATTTGCCAACGCATGATGATTTCACGACGAAACTTGGTCTACCTGTATGTTGCACTCTACATATTTATGAGAAATTAGAATTAGCTCGGGCAGACTTTCGGGGAAGCGGCATTACGACTCGTTTGTTGCGCCAAGTGTCTCGCGCCGGCAACGATCGACACGTTTGCTTATCTGCGACACGCACGATCATTTAGCGGCGAGACTTCGCATGCCTATTGGTTGCACCGTTAAAATTTATTAGAAGGGAAATTATCGTGGGCAGACGCGTATAAGTGATCATAATATTGCCTGTTCTCATGGTTATATACATAACCTCTCAAATAATTTGGTCTGACAGCTTCAGCGTCATTGGGTTTCATAAGGCTTACGTTGAGCTTTGCAACAAATGAAAGGTTTATGTAGGTAAATAACGTATTTGTTAAAAATACGTAAATGTATCAAAACTCATATAGCTATATAACCCTGTATCTGGTTTGAAATACCAAATAAAAAAAGCGTCGATTGAGCGGGAAATCGAGGTAAAAAAGCTGACAAAACGGCAATAACCGATATTTAATTATAGGACCGCATCGCTGGCGGGCGCGAGTTTCGATTGTATGGCTAGATAGTGTTTTAATTTTTGGATCGGCTTCCCAAGCGGCAGCACAGCGCTCGACAGAGAGAGAGAGAGAAAGAGAGAATTTACACAGCATATGATCGGATCAATGCGCCGCGAGAAATCATCGTCCCATTGTCTCGTTTAATTTAGCCGGCTGGAGTAACGATCGCACAACACACACGCGCGCGAACAGACGACTGTCGCGCGTTATTATCGGACCTTTGTCGCTCTTTACTCTTCTTGTTTTTTTTTATTCGCGCTATCACACTCTCGCGCGCGCGCCGCTTTTTCGCATCAGCCGCGGGCGCACCGCGCGCGAATTTAATTAATTTAACGAGCCAATTAAGTGCATCGACCGGGAAAAAAAGCCACGCACGCCGCGTGTGCTTGCGAAATTATTATTACCCAAGCAAGCAAACCTTTTAAAAAGTAAAACTCGGCAAGTTGCCTTATTTTTTTATCATTTCATAAATAAAAATAGTTGTACTGAATATTCTACTTCAACACTTTGCCCGCCTTTACAATTATTACTACGATTAAATTTAAGCCTATGCAAAATCAAGATGGGGAAAGAATAAATATCTATATGTCTATATCGATAAATATATTCCAAAATTAATAAGCATCGATTTTTTCTGTAAGTTTAGTAAAATTTTCACCAGAGAATTACATCCACAACACAACATCAATAACAGATTAATACAACTCACAAAACGAAGTATTCATTCAAACCATTCCAAAAAAACTTCTTAAAGGTTTGTAACAATCCATCCCTCAATATAGTTATGATCTCACAATTAGCAAGTAAGTGTAGATATAGTAGTTCCTGAGTTACCGATAGGCGACGCTGCAACGCACGCAGACAAAATGTATCGGGTAGTAGTTAAGTACTCAGAGTATAAAGCGAATTACATAACATTGTTATATAAATGAAATCATGTAAAACAAACATAAAACATACCAATAGTCATGCCCAGATTAGATTGCAATTAACTTCAACAAAATAGAGAAACAGGAACAGGAACGATGTTCAGAATTTTAAAATCAACCAAATCTAAAAAGTAATCGTATAATTATTTTTTAAATATACAAAATATTCATTCTTAAAAGTATAAATATAAATAAACCTCATGCATCCTTCGAATGTAAGATCTTCTAGCATTGGCCAACAATAATGGCGTTATAGCCGCGAAACCTTCTTCGATTCTATTAATCATTTCTTCTTGTGTTGCAGGATTAACTCTGTACACAAATTCTTTGACAGTTGGCCAAATAAAAAAATCGAGAATATTAAAATCAGGCGATCTTGCTGGCCAATGTACGTTGCCCATTCTAGAAATCAATCTACCAGGATATAATTGCCTAAGACGTCCCTACGTGCCGTATCGGCTGGAGCCTTGCATAAAGTACAGGTTACCTCTTTCATGGGCTGGTACCTGGTCATTAATCAATCTTCAAAGTACTATATTGATTAATGCCAGGTACATCTCAGCATCCAAATTTCTTTAAAAAAAATTGGGCCAATGACTTTGTAGCCTCTGATAGGAACTGGTTCCCCAGTGAGGATTTTCTTCGGCCCATTGGCGGTAATTCTGCCTATTCGGTGTTCCTCTCTGTGTAAAAGTCGATTCATCCGTAAATAAAATATTAGACAATAAGTTTTCATTTTCGTCGATCATTTGAAGAATCTAATTGGAATAATCTAGTCTTGGTTGCAAGTCTCTAGCTAATAATTGCTGGTGATGTTGCCTTTTGTAAGATTTGAAATTGTGATCTTTTAAAATTCCCCTTAGTTTCCCTATACATACCTGCAAGATCACCCATTTCAATGATGTTTTTTTAAATTATGATTTTGATCAAAAATATATGAGTTTATGTACAGTACATCATAAATTTTAACTTTAAAAAAAAGTTATACCCGAAAAAAAAAATGCTCGAAAATTTAATTTCTTAAGGTTGGTTGACAATGAGATTTGACCCAAAAATAGATTTTTTTAATTGCATAAGTGTTATTCTACATGTATTGCAGAATAAAGAAAATCGATTACCAATGGAAAAACAATTATTTAGGGATAAATAGATAAATAAATGAAAAAAAATTATCACAAAATCGTGTTTTTTGGTATTTTAAAATTATATTTCGGTTTTCAATCACTAGAAATTATTGGGTGACTAATTTTGCGAAATAATTTGCTCGATTGTGGATTGAGAATAAAATCTTTATAAATATAAAAGGAACGGATGGAAATCAGTCAGATGCGCTCGTGGAACGAACTGAATTACTGCCGCGCTTCGTTTTCCGTAAACACTGAACATAGCGTTTTGGTGTGGAAATTCCTCGAAACCCAACAGTGGATCAGAGTTATTGTAACATCGAAAAAAAATTGTTTAAAAATAAATTAACTGAGCAATCGTTAGTTCTTGAAACTCAAATTTATAATAGTTGGTGTTGATTTAAAAAAAAAAAAAGCAAACATCTAACATAGCAACCATTAAGGTCTTAAAAGATAGCACCGAAAATAGTTCTTGAAATGAACTAACGGCGCATATAATAAAATCGGGAACAAATGAATTATTTTTATAATTAAAAATAAAAACCAACCACCAAAAAAGCGCACAGGCTTTCCGGATTACCCAACTACACCCCCCCCCCCCCCTCTCATTATTTACCACAGCGACCAATGGTGAGAGAGTAATTTACATATTGTAATAGTTTACATATTTTATATGTAAGATATTCAGGAAAAAATTTAAAGTTTTTTTTACACATTTTACAGTAAAAAATTTTATAGTACTATTTTTCCATTTTCTAATCGGCAATAGGAATTGTTATCTCTCGTATTCAAATTTATGATAGTTGGTGTTGATTTTTTATACAAAATAATGATTTTTCATGTGCTATAATCGCAGGAAAAAAGGATCAGTCGATAATTCATTACAGTGCACATATTGTGATTATCGACTGATCTGGAATTTGTTCTTCCGCTTTTGCGTGAAGGACCAAAAATCAATTTCATTCAATATCAGCATAAATTATGGAAATAATAATTTTCAATTCTACACTCAACTCGCGAAATTATGTACTGACGTACACTCACGTATTCGAGTATTTTACGTTATTACTCGTCATGATAACACGTCGGTAGAAATTGTTCCGAGGATTTGGAAATATTTCAAAAAAGATGAATCGTCAACTCACAAAAGCGCGTCATGCTGTGGATTGTAGTATAAACGTCGGTGCTCTTCGAGGTGGCTGCTACGTCACTTGTTTAACCGCCTGTATATACTAGCGTATGTACGTGTGCCTATGGTGAACTTTTAATTGCGAGCGTTTGCGTGCTAGTCGGGGCGGGTGTTACTTCTCGAAAATTCTAAGGACGTTTGTTGATAACAATTACATGGAATAGTAGTGGATATAATAATTACCTAACATGGAAAATAATACCACATATTTTTTATTAAATTTTTTTAATGCGTGCATGATAGAGTATCATCGTGTCTTTTATTTACGTCGAAGATTAATGATATTTTTTCAATATAAATATCGCGTATGTATTAATAGCAACTCGTTATTGAATGAATGTCACAATAACTTGTATCAATTATCAGTACGAGCAGTCGAAAAAATAACGTACGAATTAATGTTTAGGAATAAATTTTATTGTTGCATATGTATTCGAATAATGATTCTTTTCTATAAAGTAATTTCTGAATGTTTTTTTTTAATTCGATCGTTTGCAAATATTTCCGTGAGCTTTTCTTCTGCTGAAAACCTCTTGTAAGTTCCATCAGCATATAGCCATTAACAAAAAGTTTCTTGGAGATTTTCTTGGTTTTTGACGCTACAGTAAAAAAATCAAATGAATATTACACACTCTTTTTTTAAACTCAACGTTAAAATATCAAAAAATGGATCGTTTTTATTCAAAGACTTTTACAATAGGTAACGTGATGTTGAAGCGCTCGAGGACGATTGACGACTGCATGAAAAATGAAAACACACAAAATTTGGGAAGAGCCTCGAAGGCATAAAAATCCAATTTATTGAAAAAATTTACAAAGTTACGATCGAAGACGAACCGCGCTATTATAGACTAACTGCCTGAACACGAACTATAGAAAAGAAACTGAGGCATACTTTTATTCCGTTTTTACATATCTTGGCTACTAGAATATTCGACATTCGAATGATTCTATCCGTAACAAACCAAGTTGAAGTAACTTTACAGAATTTGGTTGTCTACGTAATTATTATATGAACAGGAATTAGATTCGATATATTCTTTCCCGTTACTACACTTTGATCAACTTTGTACATCCGAAAAGCAAATTAATTTTCTAATTGCACGAATCGAATTGCCATCGCTGTCCGATCAACTTAGCAACTGGTACTTGTCCCTCTTTTCCAGGAAAAATTCATGTGACTAATCCATTTTTGCGTTACAGTGATAAATTGATCATGAATAGAGTACTTGTATAATTTCAGAGTTTAACAATGAATTGTGGGAAATTTAAACAAAACTAATGTATTTCGTTCGTACACACACGAATAAAGTCAGAACAATTAGATGAATACTGTGAAAATAATATTCGTCGGAACGTAGCTATATAGCTTTATAAATCGAAGAAAACAAGGAACAATTCCGTTATCCACGACAATATTTTTCATTTTCGACCATGGTTTCACTTTCGCGTTTGAAAAATGATTAAAATCTTAATAACAAGTAAATAAGGAATAGTGATTTCATCGATTTCCCTTTTATCAGTAACGTTTAAATATCGTGAACGTGCTACACTCTATCGGCTGACCTTAAAACTTTCCCACTCTTATGTCGATAGAACAGTACTCTATAATCTTTTTACGAAAAAGTATTTTTTTAGATTTCTACAGCTGAATATTATAGATTATAACGGAAAGGGGATAATTAATTTACGATTATCATTAAAATACTTTGTATTAATAATAAGTTATAAGAAAATCTGATAGTTATGTTTATTATAAAGTCGAACATTAGTTTTAGTTAGTCCGTGGATTCAAACCTTACTGAATGAACCTGACGTGTTTTAAAAATAAATGCGTAATTATTTTTCGATTTATGTTATTTTATCAAATAATAATTTAAGTTTATCCTATATTTTTACCTTTTTTTCTTTTTCAGATAATTAAATAGAATTGAATAGTTCCATTATAAAAGTACGATGTTTTATTAATAAAATTAGTGTCACTCCCATGAAAGCATCATTCATTACATCCACAACTGAACCGAGTAGACACGGCCAAGATTATAACGTTATCACTATGAGACCGAGTAAAAACTCGATTCGCTGGCCAGTCTTCGTATAAAACTCGAATGCGAAGTAAAAACACAACAGAACGTTGCAACTCAAAACGGAGTATAAGCCAAGATAACGTGTTACTAATTTTTCCAGAAGTTCACAAAGGGCACTGCAGTTGAAAATGAGGGCGTTTTGTTACTTTGTAATTCTGTTTAATTTGACTGTTCTATTCGTTTCTGCAAATTTTGGTAAGTTTGATAGAAAAGTATAATAACAATGTTTGTTCGTTCGCTAAGCAACTTGGAAAATTATTTATATTAAAATTAATTAATTAACAATAATCAAGTCTAAAATTGAAAGTTATTTTTGTATTTTCTTATGAGTTAATTAGGCAGATTAAAACTTCGTTTTCGTTGTATCTGAGACTGATAATTTTGCATTTACGCTTCCCGTGATAATTTAATTGGTGAGATAAAGTTTGAACAGAATTTAATAAACTTATATTCATCTCTTATAAATTCTACAATTTATTTGAATTTTATTATCCTTATCTAAAGTTAATTGCAATCATACAAAAACTAGAATATTTTAAAAGTTATTTAAAAATAAATATATTCTTTATACATAGAATAGTTTATAAAACCAAGTGAAATATACAACAAAAATTTATTATTTCTGAATGACCTATTAATGACCTAGAATGACTTATTTTTAATGCAAAAATATTACAGAAACATGCTCTGATGTGACAGAATGCAGCGAAGGAATGAAGAAAAAATGCGGTGACATGTCAAAGGCGTTAGATGAAACGCAAAAGCTAATTGTCGCATGTAAAAATGGAATTTGCATGTGCAATATTCAATTCCCGGAATATCCGCCTGCACAATTATCGCCACAGAATGAAGACCCAATAGAAAAAACTGAAAAGGCAGAATCATCAACAGAAAAATCTCAAAATTCGTAATAATTTGAAGTCTCAAGTGGATTCAATTTGCACATTTGCTAAGAGAATATATTTTTTCTTACTATACTTTTTATACTAGATAAAATATTAATAAGTCATTATATGTACCAAAAATAAAATTAGTAGTCGAAATAAATTTTATGAATTGCCGGTAAAGTAGAAGTTCTCATAACAGCAGTCGTATCTTTCACCCCTAGTGAGTTTCTCATCTGTACGCGGACTATCAGCTGTCGACAACTTATCAATAGTAGTTTTAAACGTGATTTGTTTTGTAATAAAACCGTACACGTCTAAAAATAACATTGGTAATTATTTTCGATGCTTCAGCATTAATTTAAAATATGTTTTAATCATACTTGCGATGAAAGTTTTTTAAGTATAAATTACAAATAACTTTATATGCGATATATACGCAGAAGATCGTGAAGCTTATTATATAAAAAAAATGCCAGCTTGCCTGAAGGCCAAGATAGAGGTGACAGTCCTTTGAAAGGCGCCGAATACAAAGGAGGCAAAACAGGATTTAAGGATTCTGATAGCCAAGCGCGCGAAGAAAAGAGCGAAGAGAAGCCGAATTGGATCGTATTAGCCACAAAGGCACAAAAGCACAAGGGGCTTTGAGCTTTTTCTGTCCACGGGCCCGGCCATCGAGTGGCTTAAGCCGCCACGCTGCTCTCCAATATAAAATCTTTTTTTTTCATTCAGCTCCTTCTTGGCCACAGGTTTCCAAAGAGAATATTCCATCCAACTTTTGTGTAAGCTTTCATTAATTATTATTTCATTCGTTGTTTTTTTAACAACTTTACATAAATTCAAGTATTTTTGTTATAGGAGGGATTCATTTTTCAGTACATCTCTTTTGAATTTTGATTGTTTGTATATTTAGAATAAACGATGGTGTATAAAAATGCAAAAAATGTGTCAATCAAATAATTTTATGTAACAAATAATTTTATGTTATAGTCGACAAAAGTTTTTTAATATTATAGCTGGACATAAAAATAATATATCTTTTAATTGTCAACTATTTCAGTAAATTTTTTGAAGTTACAATATTGGTCAGCTCGTGAGGCAACTTCCAATAAAACAATTTTCAATATTTTCACTTAATAGTTGTAGATAGCTTAGCATTTTTCTCAGATATGATATTAAAATAACCCGTATTAATTGTTGTGAATAACAAGAGGAACTGATAACTTGAAAGGCATGCTTGGCAAACAAAGCTTTCCTGGTACGGCTTCATATCTTTCATTATGCTTAACTTGAATATGCGCCTCTTTAAATGTTACATTACTTTTCAGACATCGCTTGGAAATTTATTACTTTTTTGTATTGGTATTATTTATACTATTCTTAATATTTTAGCAAAGAAATATACAGTACTTCACTTCACAAGACACTCAAGAGATATTTGATAGTAAGTATCAGTGCAGCAATGTTCATAAATTGAAAAATCTGTGTTTGTTTCTATACAATGTCACAGATTTTTTAGTACTTTCTCTGTTCATATTAAGTAATCTTTTTAAATAGCACGAGTGCTATTATTGAAAGTTTATATACATGTTAAATATGATAAAGCAAATATGTGTAATATCTGCATTGGTATGAGCCAACAATAGCAAATAATAACTCTCGCGAATTTACTCTTTCTTCTCCAAACATATATATTCAATTCAGCTACGTGACGAAATCGTTGACACGTTCAACTGTACTCATCAATGGTCCTTTTTGTCCCTTCACAATCGATCGGATCAGTCCTTTCCGTTCGACCCCCCGCCTTTTCTCCGCTCGCATTCAAGCCATGACCCCTTTCAAAGAGCAATGCATGTCAAGTTTATATAACGCGAAAATGAGCTAAAAAATGTATTAATAAATAAAACGAAAAAGTATATTCGCCCATTTGAATAAAGTTCTACTTTTTGTACTAATAGTTTTCTACAATAATATTCGTTATGTTTCATGAAGAGAAGGCTTTGTTTCCGTCAAAATTTTCACAATTGACTTTTTCATGTATCGATGAAACTTTGAGAAAATATTCCTTATAAAAAATGAAAAGACACCCGTCTTTCAACTTAATATTGCCGAAAAAGAAAAATTTATATTGATAGCTTGATTAGAAAATTATTTAGTCATTTTTTTAATTGTCTTGTAAAAACTGGAATTTTTTTCAGTTTTACATAATTAATATTTGTTTGACCTAAAATTCTTCTAGTTTATTATTTTTAAATCTGTACATATATACAATTCAGAACTCATTAAAACAACATAGATAAGACAACATAGTCACTTTGCATAGATGATAGAATTAGTTTACAGGTGCGTGCTAAGTGGCACTTTGTGGATAGAAAATAACACGCAAAAGAAGTATTACAATTCGTAATGTATTAAAGCCTGTATACAAATTGAATGTTTATAGAAATTTCATCAAGTGAAGAAAATTGTATATGCAAACAGATTTTTTCGGTTTGGTGAGATGACGTGCTTTAAAACACTAAATGTCTAATACACTAAACAAATGTCTAATACTCTAACACTAAATGTCTCTGATGTCCCTACTTTTATTACATATGGCTAAACATACGTTCCGTCGATATTTGTTATAGCTACAGGAATTTCAGGACTCGGATTGTATAAAATATTTGCTAAGTCAGTGACATGTTGCTCAATATACTGCTTTCTCGTAATTGAACCGAATCCAATATTTTCTCTACGGAAAATCGTCCCATTCGAAATTCATTGGCCATTGCGGGAATGGCTCATTGGGGACAATTCCTGCGGATTCCCGAATCCACTCGATTATACCAACAAAGAAGTTCGTAAATTCTATCCTGAATGATGAAATACATCCCAAATTGCAATATCGACCATGGTTGTTTTTAAATTTCAACTGCTTAATTTACAATTATTAATTTACCGACACATATTAAAGATTCCAGATAAGATATGCAACTCCAGATATACAATTGACAATGTCTATATATGCCTAGAGTGTCAACCTATCGAGTACAATTGTCTAAGCATTAACTGTCAGTAAAGACAACTGCAATCTTTGGAAAAAAACTTCTACAGCAAAGTTTTCAGATATAATTTGCGTTACTGAATTTTCCTCAACGTCCATAATGTTGGCTACATACATAATTGGGGTTATACACACATGCTCGCTCCGCTCGCCAACTTATTAATTTTATATTTGGTACTGACTCATATATTTTTTTCCGTGATAAAGAAAATTATTTTGTTTATGATACATTCGTAAAAACACACTTTCTATAGAATTTTAAATATTTTGATTGTATAAATTTCTAAATATTGTATATAATTTCGTTCATCTTCTAAATATTCTTCAATTTTGACATTAACTTCATCCAAATAATTTAACTCGTCGTTATTATATACATCGACGAATCTCCCGTGAAAAGGATCCCATGCTATTGGATCAAATGGTTGTGTACCATTTTATATGATTGTAATAATAAAAAAAATATAGGTCGTTTTACTTGAGCGCCAAATCCTATAAGTTATATGGTTCACGAATTATTTTCGTGGACTTTCTAACAGGGCAGGCATTCGGTAGAAAGCCTGATTTTACTATTAGCCTACGACATATACACTATACGAATCTCAACTCTGGGCACCGAAAAGTGATAAGTGATACATAGAGAACTACGCCTAAATAGCACTCATAACCTTAATCTTTATTAATTTTGCCCTCGAATACGGCTGCAGCAATTTTTATTGATAATTGAATCCATATTTAAAATTAGTCGGGAATTTTTTTTTTTCGATGCAGTACAATAGAAGTTGAGGTATAGGTGAAACTCTGATTTTTTCATTTTACACTCAAAGTCTTGTTTTTTAAAATCTATCTCCTCTAACATTGATCTGGATGTAAGACAACATTTTATATCAGTTATTCTACTGCTAATATTCCGTGATCTGAAGCATCTGTATTCTTCTAAAATAAAAGGTAGTTCTACACGAGGGAAGGCTAAAATTGGTGGGGTTGATAGAACCTCCTTCAATTTCAAGAATGATCTTTCACAGTCACTTGTCCAATGAAATTTAGCTTTCTTATCAGTCAATTTATTGATAGAGAGGTTTAGTAATTGAAGAGAACCCTTTGATGAAACGTCTATAATAACCAACAAAACCAGTAATACCCTTAATCTGCTTCTTACACGAAGAAACTGGCCAAGAAACTATAGCTTCTATCTTTTTGGGATCCGTTTTCTTGCCACTTTCTGAAACGATAAGTCCTAAATATTCTACTTCGCGTTGAAAGAAAACATATTTTTTTTATTTAACTTTAAATTAGCATCTCGAATCCTAGTGAAAACTGTACGCAAATTGCGTAACATCTTATCAAACGACTTCGCCATAACCATATAACATCATCCAGGTAAATTAAGGAGATGTCATCTAAGAGATCCCGCAGCAACTTCTCCATTAATCTTTCAAAAGTGACCGGGGCGTTACACAGCCCAAAAGCCATAACAATGAACTGCCGCAAACCATTTTCAATTGAGAAAGCTGTTTTTTTCCCTATCTTCCGGATGAATCTTAACTTGCCAATACCCGCTTTTAAGATCCAAAGTCGAGAATCAGGATTTATCAGCTAGCTTATTTAACGTTTGATCGATTCTAGGTAATGGGTATGAGTCTTTAATCGTTTTGTCATTCAATTTCTGGAAATCTACATAAAATCTCCAAATCTCATCCTTTTTCTATTTCAGTACTACTGGGGAACACCAAGAACTTGAAGATTCTTCACTAATTCCCTGTTTCTGCATGTCATTAATCATCTGATTAATCTTTGCTCTTATACGGAAAGGAAGAGGACGAACCGGTCGTTTGATGGGACGAGGATCGCTTAGTTCAATTTTGTGTTCAACTAAGTTACATTCCGGCAATATCATCATCTTGAAAGATATCCTGGAAGTCAACTAAAGGTAAATTTCTCTTTTTGCAAAGGTCTAAATTTTGAGAATTATCTTCGAAAACATCTTTTAATAAATTTGGTAATTCCCTAGCCCACTTTGAAATTCTGCAACATCTCTGTCCATCAGTATTACTATCGATTGTACTTGGAGTTTTTTTGAAAATTTTATTTATTGAATCTGTAATTCCAGTTTTATTGAGAAAATCACACCCAAGTATGCAATCTTCAGCAATATCTGCAACGAAAACTATCATCGGAATCGAATTTACTGACCTAAGTCGATTCAAGCTATCATTTTGATCTTAACAAGAACATCCTCACCAGTGGGATACTTCAAATTTTGTCCATTAAGAGGAATCCGATGACCCAACAAATTTATAATTCAAAATCGTCACATCAGAACTCGAATTTATCTTCAGAACACATGAATTTCCATTTACACTACCATCAAACTCGAAAGTTTTCAAGTTTCGAAGAACCCTAAAAACATGTGCCTTCGAACATTCTGATCTAGAATTATCAACATTAGGAGCTTGCACGTCAGATGTCACACTCGCTCCTGAAAGATTGACTCGACCTAGTTTCCCTGTTCTGGACATCGAGAGCGAATATGCCCTTTCTTATGGTAACCATAACACTCAACATTTTTGAACCATTCTTGATGATTGAATAGTTGACCCCGTTTTTCAACATCTATATAACTTGTCTGAGTTGAGTTCGAAAAATTTGAAGTGTTTTGAGAACGTTCAGTGTTTCGCTGTGTATTTGTATTCCTATTCTGGTCCTTGATCGTTTTTACTTCCAAAACTCGAGTAAGAGCAACCTTAAGAGAGGTTATGTGTTCCAATTGTGAAGTTTCCCTGACCCCTGTGTGGTAAATACCTATGATGAATTGAGAACAGCTACCTTATCCTGAACCTCTATAGGAACCTCATGGTAAGCTAAGCTGGTTAATTTTTCTACATCAGCTGCCAAAGTTGGAAGGTCTTCACCCGGTTTCTGACGTCTATTTTGGAAAAACGAATAGCTAACATTTATTAAAAAAAAGCTGCTTTTGATCATCGATGATATATCATGATTCGTAAAACCATTTCCAAACGATTTAAAATTGAAAACTATATTCAAATACTTTTTTAGAATATTTTTATTATTGTATTTGATTGTTATTGAAACGTAAATTTATTTATTTATGCATTGAATATCGCATACTTTAGTACATGGATTTACTTCTAATAATATCTTACAAATGTACTTACTTCTAATAACAGCATTCATTACATGACAAGTAATTTATTATGCCAATTGAATACTGTACGTAAAAAAATTATACATTTTATAATTTTACGTACTTATCATCTTTAAGGGCATATGGGAGCCCCGAAAGACCGCGTGCGGCTGTCGATAAAGCAGTATACTATGTATAAATAAAAATTAATATTAACATGCATTAGCTCATAACTATGTCATT
>JAWWMK010010280.1:0-24845 GCA_035047105.1 Galeopsomyia nigrocyanea
TGAAAAAGATCTTAAGCGAGACAGAGATCGGAGAGTTGTTATTTGGAGATAAACTTGATGAGACCGTCAAGTCGGCTCCTTAGGCAATAGCAGCAACGTCCGATGAAGTGGACATACTTCTTTAAACAGTTCGCTGTTCAGATTCAACATTGTCCACACTGATCTATGCAAATGTAAGTATTGAGTATTGAGTATTTTGAAGTACTTATGTACGGAATAGGTTCTTAGAAAATCTGCCATCTGTTTTGTGTTTTGACCTGCCTTCCTACTCCTTAATTAAGTACAATTTTTACATATATTGAAAATTTTATTAAAACTTGTCTTATTTTATTACAAATACATACATTATAACGAACCGAAATGCATAAAGTCATAGTAAATCATCAATTACTGACTGAATCAACCAACGACGCAACGTCCTTTGTTAGCTTGAAGGAATTGTTTCTGCAAATAATAGCATATAATCAAAAAATGAATGATCGAAAATGTTCGATAATCGAATGTAAGCCCAATTCTATACTAATAGCAAATAAATACAGATTCGGCTTACGTTTTATCTTATTGTATCTTTGAGTAAATTAATTTCCGATCAAAAATGTCATCTTTCAATTCAAAATCGCACTATATTTCTCTTTATTAAAAGATAAAAATGAAATTACGGATAGAAAGTTATATAACAATTTTGAGATTAACCAAAATACTTTTCATTTTTTAAATAAGTGTTGGATTAATGTTGCTATTTCAAAAACCGATCGTTCCCTTACAGCAACGTATATATACTTTGTTCATGCGATGTATAGAACAATCGATCTATTGATTTTTGTATGACCTCAAAAAGAATTCACAATACCACTTGTATATGCACTTTAAAAAGCTGTCACGAGTCATATTACTCCTAGGCGAGCGCCAAATCAATGTATGCAAATTCAAAATGAAGCCCTTAGCACAGCCTCAACTTTTTTCCTGGAATCTCAAATTAGTTCTCTTTCAACTTTTTTTTTCCTTTCTCTTATTTATAAAATACAACGAGAGATAAACTTGAAGACGTACGTATGTTGTACATACGTACCGGCGAGTTTAAAACGGCTTCTGCAAACGTTCGACCAAATCAAACTCTAGAGCTTTCCGAGCTTTACAATAAAAAACATTAAAAATATTGAAATTCCACAGCGGTCAGAGATCAGGAAGTGAATTTGAATACTTAATTAATTAAAAGGCATAGAGGCACAAAAAATAAAACATGAAAGTTTATAGGCTGATTGGTGCAAGTAACTCGAAAGCTCGGGTCAAGTTGGTAGCTTGAGAGTTTGAGTCAGCGTGGGAGCTTAAAATGCTCGAAAATGTCGAGCCAATCTAACATTGGTGCTGACCTGTATGAATATTTTCATGCTCTCTTGAAAAAGTACACCGGTAATGAAAATTAGTTTACTAGTTACCAAGTTCTTTCGACATATTTTTTATTACCATTTATGTTTGAAAATTTAATTATCAACAAGTAATATTGAAACTCGCGAAAGCCATTTAACATCTTTAAGGAATCAATCCTGCAATACAGCTGGCAGCATTTTTTTTCTCCAAAGCCTATAGCAAAATTGCATACGTTGTAGGTGTATTGATCATTCAAAAAGCACAAGGTTGTGCTGTTGTAAAAAAATTTTCCTTGTTTTCTTTTATTTATTTTCCGGGCTGCAGGCAAAGCTCACTAATTGAATGTCGTACTTGCACGTACTATCGAACGGGTAGAATATACGCTGCGGTTAAAACAGTGCTGGTTAGTCTCTTCAGGTGAAACAACGTATGGCATGTTTAATAAATTGTAAAAAATATTTTTTTCATATTTAGTTTTAGAACATTGTTTCTTCATTCTCGACATGTCAATCATGTCAAGAAATTTTTCAAGATCCACAGTGTAATCTCATCACTTAAAAATACTTTGAAAAAATAATACATTAATTTTCAGTCAATAGACTGTTTTGACCCAACAATGGCGAATGAATTAATTCGAATGAAGAAAACTCAATGGGTCATGATGTTCAGTAGATTTGGCGAAAAGTTCAAAATTAGTGAAGCATCATTCGGAAGGTATTTATTTTACTATTTCAAAGTATTTGGTGTCGCCCCGATGACTCTTCAGACCAACGAGGAAAGAGACATTGTCAATCTGTCATTATTTGTAAATACTAAAATTGGAAAAGCATATAATATAATTCTTCTTATTTTACTAGTAACCGTGAATATCATTAACATAAATCAAGTAAATGACTATTTGGAATCTCATATAAACCTAACGAAACTTGAATTATTTGTCGGTAAAATGAGCGGTTATTTCATTATGTTTATGGCTATATTTATTCTGCTCTTCTTCACTATCCAACCAAAGCAAGCAGTAACAACTCTCAATAAAATTAATGGAATCAGACGGTCAATGTTGCATTTGAATAGAGATTTGTACGTTACAAATTCTATTGTCTGTGAAATGATTTACGCTTATTCAACGCTAAAAGTATTTTGGTTAATTAGAATAATAATAGGGATATTGGCAGTACCTGGGCTATCGTGGCACCTTTATTCGATCTACATCAGTAATTATTTGAATAATTTGCTAATGTTACAGTATGTCGTAATAGTCACATATCTTCGAAGATCATTTAAATTTATAAATGAGGAGCTTACGGTTATATCAAAGAAGACGATTGTCGATTGCAATGCAGGAATGAGATTATATAAAGTAAAACAATTGCAGAACATGTACACTTCACTGTATAAGATATCATTGGAAATATCCAACTATTATGCAAAGCCAATAGTATTGTGCATCTTAGGGGCATTTGTTGCATGCACATTTTCATGCTTCCAGGCTTTTAAGTGCGCAAAAGCATTAGATTCAGCAGAGCTGAATCCGTCACAAGTATCGAAGATAATATTAATTTTAATCCACGTTTTGAGTTATGGATCGGTGCATGCTCTGCCTTTACTAATATTAACAGCGGCTGTTACTAAAGCTGTAGAAGAAGTAATTGTTTGCTTCAAATAATGAAATTTTTCTCATACTTCAATTTCAGTTTTATATTTATTTATCTACTTTATTCTGCCAACAGAGCAAGAAAACTGGAGAATTAGTCAACCGTTGTATACTAAATAATAGAAATGAAATGATAATCAGCAGGGTAAAATATAAGATTTTAGATTACTGTTTCTAGATCTTTATTTGTAATTTGGATTTTCCATAAAATTGAAATGTACATATTTTTTTGCAGTTGAACCAGTTTTCGAATTATCTGCTACACGCCAAGGTGAAATTCACAGCAGCTAAATTTTTTTCGCTGGATCAATCTCTAATAATATCTGTATGTATTCATCAATGTAATTACGTTTGACATATCAATCTTACGTTGAATAATCCAATCTAATGAGCATATCTTTTTAGATTATAAGTTCGATTACTACATATCTTGTGATAATGCTGCAATCCGAACGTGGCTAAGAAAATCACGTAATTTACAACACATTTATAAGGTTGCTGTGTTTACTTTGAAAAGTTTATTCAACATTAGACGTTACATCACTCAACTATAATGTTTTAAAAGGAACGAAATACCTCCTCCTCACAATTATAAAATATTGTTGTTCATCATCTTTACATATGTATTACTGGAATTGAAATAATAAAGTGTGAGTGTGTGCCTCATGAATGAGCATTTTTTTTATTCCATGATTCCAAACTATTACTAATGATTTCTTCAAACTTTGAATTATTTACAACGAATATTTTATATTTAAACGGATTCAAAATTTGCTCTGGTCCTAAACGTTCATAAGTTATGTGTCGTGCGAGAAGTATATTGATCGATAATTATTACAAACATTCGAAAACTTTGTGAGTTTCCACTTTCTAAGATGCATAGATGTTGCACTGTAGTTCACGCATGTCTAATCGGTCAAAACTTATTTATACGTATTTTCATAACAAAAATTTTTAATTTCAATAGAATTTTAAACTCAGATTCTATCAATTATTGTTCAGTGAGCGTCATCGGAAATATTATGATACACATATTGACGCGCTGTTTAAAATTTCGTTTTTCTCAATCAAATATACACTGTTTTATATTATAAAATACTTTACAGGACTGCTTCTGAATGAAATTGTACGGAATGTAAGTTTAATCATTTCTATACATTTTGTGCTTTACATCCACATATGAGTATACACTTGCCATGTGATATATAGCAAAATCGATCTATTGATTTTTGTATGACCTCAAAAATAATTGACAATACCATTTGTGTGCACTTTCAAAAACTGTCACGAGTTATATTACTCCTAGACGAGTGCGTGTCTCGTACAAATCAATGTATGCGAATCTGGAATGAAGTTCATTAACAAATTATGACAGCGCCTTAACTTTTTCAACATTTTCAACTTTCTTAACATTGATTATTATCTTAAATAGTAGTAAATCTCTAAGGATTCAATCCGTCAATACAGTTTTGTTTCTCCAAAGTCTACAGCAAACTATATGTATTGTAAACCAGTACGCGTACCATACAAAAGCACACGGTCGTGCTGTTGTAAAAAAATGTTTCCTTGTTTTCTTTTATTTGTTTTCCAGGCTGCAGGCAAAGCTCACTAATTGAATGTCGTACTGTACGTACTATCGAACGGGTATAAAATACGCTGCGGTCAAAACAGTGTTGGTTAGTCTCTTCATGTGAAACGACGTATGGCATGTTTAATAAATTATAAATGAAATATTTCTTACATTTCATTACGGGATAGTTTCTGAATGCTCAATATTACGTCGATTGTTTTTTAATAGTGTAATTGCATCATTTCAAAAAGTTTAGAAGCGATCTGTCGTTAATATATTTTCTTTCAATCAACTCACTGATTTATCTAAAATAATGCCGATCGAAATTATTGGAAGAAAGAAATCTCAGTGGATCATGGCATTGCGAAGATTCGGTGAAAAACTGAGAGTTAGTGAAGCAACATTTGGAAAGGGTTTATTGTACTATTTCAAAGTATTTGGTGTTGCTCCAATGTCTCTTGAGACAAACGCGACAATAGACACTCGCGATCGGTCAGTATTTGCAACATCTAAAATTGGAAAAGTATATAATGTAATTCTATTTATTTTACTAGTAACCTTGAATATCATTAACATGAATCAAGCAAATGCTTTTTTGGAATCTCATCTAACAAAATTTGCAATCATTATCTGTACAATAGACAATTTTATCACTATATTTTTGGCTATCTTCATCGTGCTTTTCTTCATTATTCAACAAAAGCAAGCAGTAAAAATTTTGAATAAAATCAACGGAATCAGGCAATCAATGTTACATTTGGATAGGAATTTGTACTATTCAAATTCTATTGTCCGCGACACGTTCTACGCTTGTTTAGCTGTAGCAGTATTTTGGATTTCTTCAATATCACTAACAATTGTTGCTTATCCTGGGGTTTTACTGCAGTATTATTCGATTTCCGTTAGCAAATTTCTAAATAATTTGCTAATGTTACAGTATGCTGTAATAATCAAATATCTTCAAAATGCATTCGTATTTATAAATAAGGAGCTTACGGTTATCTCAAAGAAGACAACTGCACATTGTGGCGCAAGAATGAGATCTAATCAATTAATAAAATTGCAAAACTTGTACGCGTCATTGCATGAGGTATCATTGGCAATATCCAACTATTACGCAATGCCAATATTATTATGCATCTCGCAAACATTTGTTGCATGTACGTTTTCGTGTTTTTACACTTTTAGTGTAGTAAGAGTTTCACCAGAACTAAATTTGTCGATAATTTCTTCATTGATCTGCAATGCTAGTTATGGATTCACTCATGCTCTTATTTTAGCAATATTAACAACAGCCGTCACTAAAACTGTAGAAGAAGTAAGTTTTCTTTACACTATAACTTCCTGTTTTTAATTTTCTTTTTTTTAATTACATTTGTTAACAGAGCGAGAAAACTGGTGAAATAGTCAATCGTTGCATACTAAACGATGGGAATGAAACAATAATTATCAAGGTAAATATATGAATACTTGTTTTAATATTTTAATGATAATTTCAATTTATGGTAAGATTGCATTTTTTTTTATGTAGTTGAACCAGTTTTCAAATTATTTATTACACGCCAGAGTGAAATTTACAGCTGCTCAACTGTTTTCACTGGATCGATCTTTAATAATATCTGTATGTATTCATTAATGTACTTTATGTATAAATTTTATCTTATCTTGATGAGTCGAATTGATGAACGTATCTTTTTAGATTATAAGTTCGATTACTACATATTTAGTAATAATGCTGCAATTCGAACATGATTAAAAAATCATGCAATTTTCAAATCATCTATAAAATGTTGCTGGGTTGACTATTGGAAGATTTTCTGTACATTATACAATACTACAAATAGAATGATTTACTCTACGTTTTCTGCAAATAAAATATTCTTGTTCACTATCGTCACCTAATGTATGTAATAATACAATTAAAATGAATTTTAAAAAGATAATAATTTGCTGTCAGCGATGCTTTAGTAAATAATAAAGCGTGAGTGTGTCAAATAAATTGGTATACTTGATTACACGACCCTAGACTTAACTCATCAGACATTCATAAATTTATTCAGAATTCAAGTTATTATAAGTTTTGTAATTAAGAAAGGATAATACGCATGACAACAATACAAGATGCGTTTGTATCTTTTTTAGGTAAACTATAACACCTATTAGTTTTAGAATTTTTGTTAAGCTTTTAATGATGTTATAAAGTTTTTTTTTTATTTTTAAACGTATAATGTTAGAAAGTGGAAGTAAGCCATAAATAAAAAAAATATGTTTTATATTTATTTTATCTAAGATTTTTTTTACGTTTTAAGAGTTATACCTCACATGGGTATCTTTGTTTTATCTTGAAAATAATTTAATCTGAAACATGAAATAATACACAATCTACACATTTGCAATGTGATACCTTTTTATGTTTACTTAACAATCAATAGATTGATTTTTCAATGACCTCAAAAATAACTCGCTACTGCACTGTCAAAGAGCGCGCTGCACAAATCGATACATGTCATTTCAAAATATTTAACATTTTTTATTAAATTACAACTTCTCTCTTTCGTAGTTTTTTACCTTTCTTTCTTTATCAATGAAATATCTTAATTTGCTCAAGCAAATAATAATCCTTGTTCTTCTTTTTCATAATCTTTTTTTTTACTGTTGGTTCCAGGTCTGTATTCCGATATTTTTTATGTTCTCAATCTGAATCGTTTACACATTAGCAAAATACCCAAGAATATCTTACAAGAAAAATAAAAACCATCATTTCTACAAAAAAAGTTAATTAATTGCAATTATAATCTTATTCTTAATAATAATTCTTGATAATTCATGAGAAGGTTCAATAAACAGGTTGCACAATTTTTAATTAATGAGGTCGTCTTTATGTTCGATAAAAAAATGCTTATATCTACAAATCTTGTACACAATCAATACACGTTAATCAATCAATCACCCAAAAATAATAAAATCATTTCGTCGTCCATCACAGAAACACAATCAAATCCTCTTCAGTCAAAAAACTAACGATCTTTTCCGTCACCAGATGATCGGAACCAATCAACATATCCGCACTTTCCGCAATAACAACAGCAGCTCGACACTTTGCTTCGTACATCTCCAAAGCTTTCTCCATTTTCATCTTCAATGGCTCGGAGTAAACCCGATGAAAGTCACACTGATTACAATAATCTATCATATCATCGATCGTTTGCCGATGTCGCACGTCAAGTTTGTCGGGTCTCTCGGTAAAAGCATCGAGCAACGTAAAACTACGATTCACCTTGTACTTTCTCAGATCATCGATTTGCAGCAGGCATTTGTCGTAAAAATCTCTGTAACCCTCTTTAGTGTCGATCTTGACGCGAATCAACCGATCGATCTCCGTACCTTGAGCCTCGGCAATGGCCAACCTCGCCAATATTGGCTCCATGGACGAGAGATAGTAAAACACTTCGATGACGCTACGTTCGCTCTCGTCCACAACTTGAATGTCAGCACCGTGTCTCAACAGTAATTCAGCGATACACTCGCTCGGAATGGTTTTTTGAACTTGAATGCCACCGCTTTCACGTTCCAACAAATGCTCGGCGATCGGTTGGTTGAGCCAAGCGTTCGAGCAAAGCAGCGGCGTTCTGCCACGATCGTCTTTGGCATTCGCATCGGCACCCATACTCAGCAGATACTTCACGTTACCTACCAATCCATTCATCACGGCTACATGCAAAGCACTCGCAGCACCTCTGCCGCGTGTGTTTACGTCAAACTGTCGATCCTTCAGTAACTCGATTACACCGTCGTTCGGATTGCCAAATAAATGCGCTAATAAATTTTGCCCCGAAACATTCGTCACGTAAACGTCGATGCCATAATGAAGAAACATCCGCACGACTTTTTTAGGTTTCTTCTCGAATACGTTCTGCACGAACTGAAGAAACGCCTCGTCGACGTGCCACTCGGTCAAGTCGGCCACTATGGATTTCACGGACGCCAATTCCGTGCAACCATTCACAATTTTACGGTAGAGATCTTTGAAAAAGTCCTTCTTTCTTTTAGCAGCCCCGGGACCGTGGTGCACCAGTGCCCTTAGATTCTCCAAATCTACGGAATCGACAGCATGTTCCAACGCGCTACTTGACTCTTGGTGACTGATCCAACACTTGCGTTGAAGTAACGCTCGCGTGACTTGAGCGTCTCTGACGAAAAGTAATACGTAGACGAGCGAACAACCGGATCTCACGAGAATCTCAGTCATTCCGTCCACGTCGATGCCGTTTGTCTTCATTTTCGCGAAGAAATACTCGGTGAAATCAACCGGTACTTTCTTCTTCTCGGTCAACAACTGAAGTGTACTTCGTCCTTCGCAATCTGTTGTGTACACGTCGGCGCGAGCGTTCAACAAGAGTTTTGCAGCGGCGAAGTTATTGTGGAGAATTGCCAGGAACAGAGGCGTCGCTTCGGATGAATTTTTGGCGTTGATATCGCAGCCCGATACCAACGAGAACTCGATCATCTCCAAGTTACCGTATCTCGCCGACAAGTGCAGAAGCGTCATTCCGTCGTTGTCGATTATTCTCGACGGTGTCAAAGTTTTCAGCATGGACCTGAGTTCGTCGTTCTTGTGGTTCATTAATAGACTGCGCAATTCGTCGTCGAATGTCATGTTGATTCCCTCGGTGTGGTCCTGGAAATGAAATAATGAGACTTTATCGTATTGTTCATTGAAATGTTGCAATAAATTTGAATTAGATAAAAGAATGTGTTTCTGCATGTATAAAAAGAATTGATTAAGGAATTTCATTTGCCAAGTTTAAAATTAAAATTGATATGCATACATGAACTAGAAAAATATATTAAAACTGATATCAAATACGTACCATTGTGAAAAGTCAAGAGTTCCTGAAGTCTCCGAAGAAAGGACTGAACACGAAAATTCGAATTCAACAGAAGTCGATCGTGAACAGAGTAAGACTGTAGAAATTAAGACGATCCATTCGATTTCTATACTTAAATTTTCAGCTTGGGTAATCGGATTTAAGAGCTCAACCATTAGTAATAAGGGATGAGCGCCTCCGATTCTGTACTGTATATGGATAATCCTTTACTTTAGGATCCGCCCACTAATGTTTGTGAAAATTACAGATGTGAAGGTTAACGGATTCATTGTGTTACAATGAAAATAAAATCCTATTATTATTTTCCAAATGCGTAAATATAATTTATTCTTGCTACGACAATAAAATTAAAAAATCTAAGTAAAAATTAATAAAATTACTATACATTATGATGATATTAAGTGTAAACTAATTATAATGCAAATCTAGACAGCTAAAATATATAATTCCAATAAGATATCAGTCATACAGTCAAATGAATTGCACACTACAAAAAAACTCATAAAATAAAAAATTTTTATTTTTAGCATTCGATGCGAGATAAATAACTACTAGGGTTTGATAAAAATGGGAAACCAAAAAGTGATTTTGAAATAAGAAAGTTTTATTTATATATATGTAGCTAATCAAATAATTAATTATCAATATCTCAATACCTGCAATATGTATAACGTATTGAAAGTAATAAATTACAAGTTTTTGAAATTAAAGTTACATTTCTTTCAAATCCGTAGACTTTTTTTGAATATCAAAGAAATAGTACATTACGCTACGAGGGAGTACATTATGGTTGTACGCCCTCAGCAGGCAATACAATACTTCATTTTCTGTCTAAAAGTAAAATGCCTCGTGTACGCGCGATGCGCTGTTTTACCTGATCGAGGCGTCAGCCGCATGCGCGAAGCACTTTACTCTCTAGGCAGAGAACGCAGCATTGTACATTGTACTCCCTGCTCAGAGGGCGTACAACCATATATAGTCCGGGCGCTGGTGACACTAGAGCATTTTATTAAATTACGTTATAGGGTAACTCTTGACGAACAACTAGGTTCCTTATGTATATTTGAAAAAATATTCAATAGGTAAAAAGTTATTAACATTCAAAGTTAGCAAAAAGCCTCAAATTATTGGCCTTTAAACATTAATAACTTATGAAATATGCATTTTACGGAAAAATTGCAAGAGATCTTTTCTTTTTAAAATGAGCTGAATTATCTAAAAAAAAATTGTTCAGCTTGAAAAATAACAATTTTGAAATTATTTGTTTAAACAATTGCGATTTAAACAAAAATGACCAGGAATCCGACGCGGTACCCTCGAAATTCGGATTATAAAATGCTCTAGTGTCACCAGCGCCCGGACTAATAACTGTACGCGCAGTGTGATGAAAAACATTTTTTGTAAAACTTTTTGGACGGATGAACATGACCAAAATTTACATTTTCGAAGTATAAACAATGCCTTAAAAAATCAATTATAAAAAGAGAAGGACATAATTATCAATGACGAGTAGAAAATGTTTTATAAAGTCGAGCTAGTGGTAGATTTAGTGCGGCTCGAGCTTGATCTGAAATTCGACGAATCTGTACGAACATTGCACAGTAATCCCTGCAAAATATTCAAGGCTATTAGTAATCCAGAAGAGTGGAATAATTTCAAACATTCACATACCTTAAGGGCTACTCGGAAATTCTTTGACATCATTGTATATATTATAGGATTTATAGTGGGAGCCAATAGGCAAGTAATTCTTTTAATCAAGATTAAATATCTTATAACTTGCAAACTATAATACGACGAGTTGTGTTTGTATATGTAATCATCCCATGACATATCTTCATATGCTATACCATCCCGTTTGACACCAATAATTATTAGGTCGTTGATCATGCCAAGAACGCGAGGAGAAAGGATTTCCATTGCATAATATGGTGCCCAGCACAAGACAAATCCGACAACGATTAAGGCTACAAAAAATACACAATAGTTGAATTATAATTAATAATTACAATATTTGAGAGGTTTAATATACACTATAGTATTAATATATTGTATATTACCTAGCATCCTAATTGTTTTTCCAGTATCACGATTTTCTCGAACGCCAAGCTGTTTGTTGTCCGAAGAAGCCTTCAATTTGATACCGATTAAAATGTACAAAATGGCAATTAATACGGTCGGAATGAAAAAGAATGTCGTCGAAAAAATAAGTGCATATTTGTCGGCGTAGTCTATAGCGCAATAATGGTCATCCCAGTAATCGAAGCTGAAACCATCTAGTACAAACGGCGAAAATGCAAATAAAGCCGCAACCAACCAAATGAAAGCAATGATTTTTTTAACTAGAGAAATTTCGAGCAGCGACTTGGCTACAAACGGATGACATATCGCCAAGTATCTTTCCACCGTAAAAACAGTTACGGTCAATGTGGAAACGTTCACAGCCGTTTGAAAACTCAAATAATGAATGAAGCATGTTGCTACATATTTGTAGTGGATCTGAAAGAAACAATATGGTGTTGATACTTTTTGACTATCATTTTTTTTTTAATTTTACCATGACAACAAGAGAAATAAAGTTCAAATATAATTATCTCGAATAGCTATTTTATAAAAAAATACTCGATGAAAATAATGGATATGATTCATTTATATAAATTTTTAAATAAAGAAGAAAGTTTTCTCCAGTAGAAATAAGAATGCAACAAACATAAAAAAATTAAGTCTTAAACTAACAACATTTTTTCCCTTGATTTAAGAAATGTATTTTATTGTTTTTAAGAAGTGACTGTCTTTAAAATTTTTCAACTAGTGACGAATGAAAACAAAAATTTCAGAATTTGGCGTCCTTAAATTTTAATCCAAAAATTGAAACTGACATTTTACTTTTTTTTATTTCAATCAATGTTCCTTCATATTAAGAAATTTAAGAAATGTAAGTTTGAAACATAAATGACTTATTTTAAGTATTTGGGATTTCTTGAAAACTAAAAACGAAATATTTTTCTCGTGTTCAAAATAGCGCTTTTTATTTTTAGAAAAACTATTATTTTCGTATAAGAATCATACTGTACATTACAAAAAAATGTTCTTAAACTACATGCTGAAATTTATTTTCCTTCAATTTTTAGCGTCTATCTTCGTTGGTTTTATTTAATAAAAAAATTTTTAGATGAACAATATATTGTTTTTAATATAAAATCATTTATTAAGACCCCTCCGTACATATCTCTAGACGTGTAAATAAAGGGTAATCTTTGCTCCTAGCTTTGGCTTCGAATACTCATCATATTGCCGAAAAAACAATATCAATTGGTAGATTAATGTGATAAAAGTACTGTCAATCAATTTTGGCTCATTTGGTGAGAAAGCTTTCTTTAAATAAGTTTATGAAAATAAATTTTCGAAGGTATTGTACAACTGTCATTTTTCAATTGTTTAGCCTTGTTAACTTTGAGGTTTTGTTTACGTTCATAAGTTAATTTCCAAGAATTTATTTAGAAGAAATTATAAGACTGAATGAGCCGAAATTGATTCACAGTACATTCATTACACTAATCCACCAATTTAGATTATTTTTTCGGTAATATGATCATTATTCGAGGTTCAACCTCGGAGCAAAAATTACCGCTTTCTTGCATATCTATAGATGGTAGTATGGAGGGGCCTTAAAGAATGTAATAAATTTAAGAACACTTTTCTGTAATACAATGTATAAAAAAGTAGTTCGAACTCATCGTAATGTATTTCCGCACGAAGGCTATTTATAAATCTAGATTCTTACCTCTCTGCGGCAGGAGCTGATGTATATCTCGTAAGGTGCTCTAGTGATCAGAACCGAAACGTCAGAAATAGACAAGTTGAGTAAGTAGTAGTTTGTAGCCGTGAAGATATTTTTGCCACGCAAAATAACGATACACGCAATGATATTACCCAAAAGACCAAGAATGAATAAAGCAATATTCATTGTAAGAATTAAGTTCGGGGCCATATAAATTAACTTATAACTGCCATTTTCATCATATTCAGTGTCGGTGTCATTATCCAAAATTGCATTAAAATCAAGATGTATATTTTCTTCCGAATCTTCCATTATTACTCCGTTTTTCGTATGCACATCACAAATTATTCAAATACTTACTGAAATCAAGCAAGTTCACGGATTATTATTATAGCCTATGGAAGACCGATTAATTAAAAAACAAATTGGAAGCGGAAAAGATAAATGAGAAATAATTGCTAATGGTCTACAGGAAGCAGATAAAAAAAATTAATCGGAAGTAAACGAAAGATAAGTGCCAAATACAGCATTAGCAATTAAGATTAAAAGCTTAGTTTTTACTATAGTTTAGTTTTTACGCACTACTTCTCAACTATTTATTATTTATAAATACAAAAATATCTACCAAAGAACTACAGCTAACACACGGTAAAGAATTGTTGCGCGTCTCTTGCGCATACACATAGCGGTACTATAGTTATAAGCACTTGGAAAACATCCACTTATCAAGTCATATTTCAAGGTTACTAAAAAATAGCCGTCGACTCACGAAAGAAAAGGTTATACATCCTCGGCTGTCGAAGCTAATTCGGTGTACCGCAGCCACAATCACTTAAAAAAATCTAGTTTGGGTGACAATATTAACTTGTTTAGTAAAACAGTTCGCAAGCGCAGCTAATCGCACGCCTAACTAGATGTACGAGGGTCTCGGCTGAGAATGTGTTCGCCAGTTCGGCAAGTGGCCAACTAACTTCACCAACATATATGAATAGATTTATTGTTTCCCGCAATACTGCCAAACAATAACGTGTTATATAGCTATCCATATTATACAATGTTTATATTACTATTATAAATGTATAAACCAGCTCTGTAATTACAAATTATACTTATTGATGAGCAGTGTTGAGCTACATTGGGGGATTGAAATAGGATGATGTTAACGGTGTGGCAAATCATAACAACTTAACTAATGCACAGAAAAAAAAAATCATTTTTAACTTGTGAATATTTGTCAATTTATCAATTCATTATAAATTTATGCTTATTGTGTTTCTAGTTTATGTATATATTTTCAATAATTTATGAACTAGTTATAAAAGCAAAATTATTTCTAGACAAAACTGAATTTACTTGAACGTGAAACAATAAATAATTACTGATATTTTAGCGTAAATACCAAATAAATACCAGCCTATAAAAATGAAATAAAATCGCAGAAAGTAATTTTTTCCAGGTTTTATTTACTATAAAAAATAGCATCTCATTTTATCACATAAATTAGTTATCGAATAGAATACAAATCAATGATTATTTTTTAATAAATGTTGAAATTCCTTGTGTTGTAATTTACAATGAAGTATAAAGCTCTATAAACTCTCATTATCAGCATGAGGCTTTGAATTGAATTTGACTCGCAAACTGAATCGTCATCAGATACATTGTAAATAAATTCTATGTTTCACTATATTCTAAAGTTTTTTCATCATTAAATTTTCACGCACTTATTAACCATGTCTAGTCTATGTAACAGTTTTTCTGTTGTGAACGATGTGTAACATATTTCTCACTTCGTAAACTGACGCACGTTTTGTTGTGCCTTCCGAATCAGTGACGTAATCCGGGGAATCCCCGAAAGGATCGACATGGTGAACGTAGCCGATATGGTGTTGTGGTGTGGGGGGAGAGAAAATCAGTCAAAGCTGAAATGACGTCACTATAATTTCTGCTCTGATCAAGGAATGCTCTGCAAAGAAAAGATAAAATATTAGAATCGCGCTATTGAAAATAAGTAAGGAAGACGAGTAAATTTTTTTAGATACCTACACTGAAATTCATATATACAAACGTTCTTTACGCTCTGCTCTTTCTGGCTGATCTCGATAGCCACTAGTTTTTGGTATCGGTATCGGTGGGCTGACTTTCCTCTTTGTAGGTTTTCTCGACGAATCGACGTCTTGATCATTAGCTACTGCTTTCATTTGAGTGCCACCAACAGCAGTCGCAACAGATGGCCGTTGGTCGTTGTACACCGGCAAACTTGTACTTGCTAATGCAATTTCTGCTAAATCTGAAATTAAAACGAAAAATTATCTTTCATATTGATTTGGCTTAAAATCCAATAAAATTTTCACGTTAAAAAAATGATCAAATAAAAAATGCTGTGAAAAGTGCAAATAAAGTAATCATATCGCAAGCACTTTTTCCAAAATTAAATTAAATTTTATAAGTAAAATCCCCCAAAAAAGGGCGCTTTATCAATCGAGTTTTCACTTTTTTCCACGGAAAATTACGAAACAAAGAGTGCACTTACCAGCTACGATCACATCCTCGTCATCGTTAAATAAATCCGGAGTGGTTGGAGGTGCAGGCGGTGGGCTGTAATTTTTTTGCAAAAATCCACTCAACGATCTGCCAAACGAGGTGACCACATTTTTCACATTACCGGTCGCTGCGGTGAATCGATTGTTCGCTTGGCGTAAACGCGATTCCAATGATTTTCCGGAAAACGACATTTGGAAGTGGCGTGCAATGGAATTCACTCGAAACGGCTGTCTGAATGATACTGACTTTTGGATCTGCGTAAAGTTCAACTCGAGGTGGAGCCTCTTATAAACGAAGGAAAGAAAAACATGCAGTTTTGGCCAATCGTAGGCCCCGAAGACAGCTCACTCACAACAACCCCCGCAGGGTGTCGGCTTATAAAGGCAAAAGTCGCAAACACCGCGATATTGAATAGAATCCTGGAGTGCAGGGTCGAGATACTGCACTATTATGCTCCAAACAACTTGAGCGTAAAAGATAAACGCAGTCACGCTGAATATGATGGAAATTAGGAAATAACAAAATTATTCAATCTCTCTAAATAAAAGCTTAGTTGTCGCCAATAACTTGGAAGAATTGTTTTATTGTTTGGTTATATATCCTTTTGTTTGTAGAAATTGTTATGTGCTGTTTAGATTGCCCATTATTTTTACGACTATTTTTTATATAAATATGTAAGGTATCTGTACCTAATACCACCATGTACGAGCGCCATTATGCTCTGGATGCGCACATTTTCCTACACTTTGAATTTCCCATGGACGAATATGTGTCATTTTAATTAGTCTAATATACCTATGCATAAAACTGCGACACATATTTCATTCGTCTTCTTTTACCCTTTTAAAAGCACTCTACAGAATTTTTGTTGGCGCATAAATAAGCCGCATGTTGCCCCAGTTACTATTTTTTATTCAATTGAATCTAATACCGCCACTTTTAAAAATCCTATATAAACGATGGGTAAAAATTTCAATTACATTTTTCTCAATACAATTTTGCATTTCTTATTTCAAATAGAGAAACGGAAAAATAAAAAAACTCGAAAAAATTCATTTCGATCAATTATTAACGTATACCTAATGGCCAATTTCTAGTTTATTTTTTAAACCAGTGTTTATTAATAATTAAGAAATTACCACATAATTTATCATATGAAAATTGCACGTCTTTATAATAAATGTTGATACAGCCACTTATTTTTCAGCATCAAACGTTATTTTTATCTGCCAAATAACTTTTTTCTTAAAGTGGCGGATTAGGTACAATCACTTTTGTACGCCAAAAATAAATATTGTTGTTCAAAGTGTGATATCTCAGCTTAAATATCTGCATCAAACTGATCGCGGCAAAAAGTTATGGCTGTTTGAAATCTTAGTAGCGGTATAAGATACTCTGACCTTATGAGAGACTTATACAATTAACAATAGCATTTATTTTGAACAAATATATCATTGTATGCATGATTCTTCCTTCTAGGATGCTTTAGAATGTGTCAATTGTGTATGAATTAAATGAGAATAAACTCAATTCGTTTTTTTTTTTTGGAATACATACAGATATATTAGGCGCAAATAAAATATATCTGTGCTCCAAGAAAAGAATTGGATTTATTCTCATTTTTTCACATATAATCAAATATTTAATTGTCCAATTTTTAAAATTTTATAACTTAAAAATTCAGTTGTACTGTTATAATTATTATTTTTTAGACAGCAAAATGAAATGATCAAATTAATGTAACACGCAAAATCCTGAAAAATCGAGGAAAACAAAAAAATCGCAATAAGCAATGATATTTATTAATCATTTATCGTTTACATACTTTTAACTAACTTATCATCAAAAAAAAAAATTAGAAATTTTAAAACGAATTTATTTTAGTTTCAACTCTTCTTTGTTAGAATGAAATATTAAATTATACAAAGTACCCTAACTATTTATTTTGAGATAAAATCTAGTGGAACATTTCGATCTGAAATTTCAGTATGTACATTTATCCTAAAAACAAATAAAATGGTATAATACAAAATTAAAAATTACAATTATAAGGGAGGTATTAAAAAATGTAGTGTCATATTGAAATTGAATTTTGAAACGATTCGCACAAACATGCATAAATGTGATGTGCATAAAAGATGACATCTACCAAGTAACAGCAACATTCAGAATTCATTTAATTATTACTACATTATAATTTCAATTCGTATTAATTTTTTACTTAATGTCAATTTAATTGAAGTAAGTAAAAATTTCAAATTTTCGTGTCAAGAAATTCATTATTTTCTTCTGCTATTGTTAATAACAGGCTTAGGAAAAGTGTCCCTCCAAGCAAGTATATACTTTTACCCCGCCGACGAGGGAATATGACTGACAAAATTTTGTTTTTGAAAATGAATTAAAAATGTGAAAATTGTAATATTTCGATTTGAAAAAAAATTGTAATCGATTCTTCGTATGCCTAATTAAAAAAATTCATTATCGTATGTCGTTTTTCCGTACGAAAACACTGACAAAATTTTGTTTTTCAAAATGAATTAAAAATGTGAAAATTGTACTATTTCGATTTAAAAAAAAATCGTAATCGATTCTTCGTATGCCTAATTAAAAAAATCCATTATCGTATGTCGTTTTTCCATACGGAAACACTGTTGAAAAGAATTTTAAACCAAAAAGTATAGAATTAATCATAAATACGTCAGGGCCTCTACAAAGTTAAGTCCGGCCCTGCCTATTCGATTATATCACGCGAGTATGTATGTATGTACATATACATATGCACTTATATAATAAACTATAGAGATAGAAAAATAGATAATCCAAATCGAGATAATCGCTCGAGATAATAAGTGTAATTTCTTATTATGACATCACAAGCTATATTAAACGTCGCAGCGAGATAAGATGCATACTTGTTGGTTTTCCAGGAAGATATTGATACGTTATCAACACGACCGGCGATTTCTCTGAAACCGGCGCGACACTCGCGCCTTTGTCACGCATTCTCCGCGTTGCCGCAGTGCTTATCGGTGTACGTCCTTGCACACAGAACTTTTTCTGTAATATATGTAATTGATTTGTATAGATATTCGTCGTGTCAATTTAAAAATTGCAATATTAAAACTGTGCGTCTTATGGTATTTGTGTGCATTGAATGAATGGCGTTGAATTTCGTAGCTGAAAAACTGAGAGAACTTGAATTAAAATCTTTCGACGTACGTAACCTCAAAACAAAACACATACTCGTAAGAGATTGTTTTGATTTTACAATCCAGCGATTCTCCAATGAAGTTCTTATTCAAGTAAGTAAATTTAATGAGCACTTGTTACACGAATCCTATTTCTAGTACATTTTAACTTGAGCTTACAATGTAAGCGTTGACAACAGGTGTCTATGTAATATTTTTACAGAGTAGAACATTCAGATCTTTAGAAACTAATTATAATGGATTACCCCATCAATAATTATTAAATATAATATGCACAAGACTAAATTACAATGTAATTTGTAGGTAAGACCATTGAATGCTGAACCGCTATTACTTTCTCAGCTGCTGTGCATGGATATCTGTCATACATATTGTAAGTTGTGTGATTATTTCTTTTTTTATTATTTCAACAAAAATAGTTTTATTTTTATAATGATTTTATTCTATTGTATGGTTTTGTTTATATTATTAAATTTAGTACTGATTTTTTACAGGCATTTACAGAGTAATGTACAAAATAGATTTTCCAATGTGATTTATTAAACAAATCAGATTTAAGAAAAAAACAGTATTTTATCAAGATATTATTAGCATTATATCAAGATTGAAATTCAATCACAATGAATCTAGAAGATGAAACCTTTTACGACTATGGTTCTGATGATGAATCTAGTGTCGATGATGATGATGTAGATTATGCATTGGCAGACATCAGCTTGCCCACAAAAAAAAGTGAAATCGAAGAATATTATTTTGAAATACTTTCTGCTAATGATATAGTGCAGCGGATGATGGAGATCATCAGGGAGGCTAATTCTTTTGTAGGGTTGTCTGAAACAACCACTAGAATTCTGCTTAATCATTTCAAATGGGATTTACAACAATTTGTGAATACTTACTACAATGGAGACCAGGAAAAATTATTTGAAGAAGCTCATGTTGTGAATCCTTTCAAAATACATTGTGTCTTGATGCCAAACCAGCAATCGCAGAATGAAACGGAAGAATGCCAAGTCTGTTATGCCGAAATACCAAAAAATATGATGACTGGCCTAGAGTGTGGCCATCAATTTTGCGAAGATTGCTGGAATGAATATCTTAAAACCAAAATCATGGATGAAGGAGTTGTCCAGACCATACAATGTGCTGCAAATTCCTGTGATATTTTGGTAGATGATGCTAATGTTATGCGATTGGTGAAAGAACCCAAAGTCAAACAAAAGTACGAGCATCTTATCTCCAATGATTTTGTGGAATGTCACAAACTAATAAAATGGTGTCCAAAGGGTTGTGAAAGTGCAATCATGGTTAAGTCTATAGAGGCCAAACCAGTAAGATGTAAGTGTAACTACACATTTTGTTTCTCATGTGGAGTGAATTGGCATGACCCTATCAAGTGCGACTTGTTGCGCAAATGGAGTAAGAATTGCAAGGGAGATCTGGAAAGTCAGCAATGGGTTATAACAAATGCTAAGAATTGTCCACAATGTCATGTGCCCATTCAGAAGAATGAAGGGTGCATGCACATGACTTGCAAGTATAGGGGTTGCGGGTATGAGTTTTGCTGGATGTGCATGGGTTCATGGGCTCGCCATCATAGATGCAATATATTTCATGAGGACCAAGAAAAATCAAAGCAGGAAGCCAAAGAGAAGAGTGAATTAGTTATGAAAAGGTACACGTTTTTCAGCGATAGATACATGAATCATTTGCAGTCTTTGAAATTCGAGAACCAGCTACACAGCAATATACAGAACAAGATGGAGGAAGCCCAACAGCAGCACGATATGACAAGGAACGAGGTGTGTTTTTTGGAAAAAGCTGTAGAAGTTTTAGTTTCTTGCAGACAAACCCTCATGTACACCTATGTGTTTGCTTTTTATTTGGAAAGAAACAATCAGACAGAAATTTTTGAAAATAACCAAAATGATTTAGAGAAGGCTGTTGAAGTACTGTCAGGATACCTTGAGCGAGATATTGCTGTTGACAATATAGCTCAGCTCAAGCCAAAGGTTCAAGATAAATATAAATACTGTGATGACCGAAGAGTGGTTCTTTTGGATCACATCCATGAAGGAAATGACAAAAACTGGTGGGTCTTTATGGATATTTAAGTAGTTAAATAATTTAAAGATTTCCAAAAATTATTATTAATTCTATTCAATGATGTCATAAATACAGTACTTGCTGTGATTTACTACTTAAATTTTTATTCATAAGTTTGATAATTTTTATTATACTGTGCTAGGCTGTTTATTCATTGCCAAATTTTTTGTTTGAGAATTTTTTGTAAACTTAACATGCATATAAGCGTAAGCTTTGATTGTATTAATATTATCTTGTCAACTGTATCAAACATAATGATATAATGTTTTTTTTGTAAGTAAACTACCATAAACCATTTTTTTAATGTGTACAGAAAGTATTTATAAAACGTTCAGTCCATTCGAGCTTCCAAATTAAATGTATTATTTCCATAATACTGTACCTGCATGGGTATATGTGTACTTTGATGTGTTATTTTGAAGAAATAATGTATATAATAATTATTTTTTTTTAAATTATTTGAATTTGAAAACATAGTTTTTTGTTCAGTCATAACTTGGCTTCAATTTTGAACTGTATGAATAACTGTATACCATTGTAATTCTAATATGATGCATAATATATCTACCAATTTTATATTTTTATATCTTTAATGAATAAAAATTTCAAAAAATGAAAAACTGTTATTAGTTTATTTTTCAAATTAATTATATTAATCTCTATCAAACTAAGTTTTAAAAAAATTTCTTTCCAATAAAATAATCCTATTAACATTTTTATTGTACAGTTTAAGCGTGCTAATTTTTTTCACGTAAAGTGACTACTGTGTAAACTGACTGGAATAAAATTGATAAATCAATATACATTAATTTGCTTTGTAAATCTAAAAGGAGTTCACTTTCAAGAAGAGACATTAAAATGGTACATACATTATTAGAAAGTGATAGTAATTAAAAATATTTTCTGGATAAAAAAAGTAAAAATTGTGAACTTGATGCAAATAATGTATACAAATATTTGCTAGTTTGATTCATTTTTTTTTTTTTTCGTATTCGTAATTCGTACACGCAACGAGATTTTCTGAATCTTTACTCCATAAACCTCAAAAGAATTGTAAAACAAACATGAGGAATGTCGAATTCTGCGTGAAATCTTAAATAATGAGCTGCCACTTCGATGAGTTTCACTCTCGCCAAAGCTTTTCTATACTACAAAAATAGATCAAAGAAGAATCGTGAAGTTCGAGAGTTCGCGCAACTTGACGAGGCATTTGGTCAACGAAGTAAAAGCTTTCCTACGTAAATTGACTGTTAATGTACTACTTACCTCGCGTTTCAAGTGTAATTTACAAAAATTAGTAATGTTTGTTGAAGAATAAGTTGTTGTATATTTGTTGAAAAATGGGTTTTTATTTGTTTGTTCAACCTAAGAGTCAATACAGTTAGTTGACGCATATTCTACTGTTATTTATCTAACATAACTTTCTCAATTCTTATTAACATTCTTACGTTTACTTGATTCTTGGAATCAATGGGGAGTATAAATTGTGAATGAAATGCAAGGAATACATTTAATGTAAAAAAACAAGTACATTGTCTAAAATAATACGGTCATTTTTCGATCTTACTGATCGTCCATTATGCAACTCTAATCAACGCGCTAAACAAACGTTTTTACATTTACTAAAGAAATATTTCATGTAGAGTCAACAGCTTTAAAAAGATGTATAAACTTTTTGAGTATGCAACTTTAAAAATAATTAAGTATTCACTATCGTCTTAGGTACCTAAAATCTTTATCTCGATTGACATTTAGTTTCTATAACTAAATCTACTGAATAAATAAAAAAATATTATGCCCAAAGGTAATTAAACTTGAACCAAACCTCCCGTAATGTACTTTGAATGAAGACCACGACTTTCGAGAAAAGCCCAACGTCTGATGTTGGGGTCGTATATTTCAACGGTTGGAACAGAGCGATCTGAATCACCGCCCACTGCTACTAATTCCCTATTGTATGCAACGAGAAGGAAGTGATCCCTTTTCTTATGCATGCCTACGCACTCCTGCCAGCTGAGTAGTAAAAAAAAGCAAGATTAAGACTTGCAAAAGTATCAGTGAGAATATTAACTTACCTTCGCGAACGTGGATCGTATACTTCAACGTTGCTCTTCTCCCATCCTCCGCATGCATATACCTTTCCATTCAGAACTGCTACGCCGAAAGACGATCGGGGATGAACCATGGATGCCAGGACTGTCCATTGTCTGCTGGCTGGGTCGTATCTTTCCACCTGTCAAAGATATTGATGCATTTTATTTTTTGACGAAAGAAATGCTTGCATATTTATATTAGATTATATTTTTTCAAATGTCATTTTACCAATATTATATTCAAATGAAACCCACCACATTCAATTCTTCACCATCACGATCACAGCCGCCGATTACATAAAGACAACCTTGAAATACAATAGCAGCAGCACTGTATCTTGGCGTATTCATTGGCGCCAAAGTTTCCCATCTATCCGTTTGTGGATCATACTTTTCTACAAGGTTCAACTCCAGTCCGTCATCACCTCGACCACCACATACGTATAGGAAGTTTGATGAAGCACAAGCTGCGCAGTCTCTGTAAGTAAACGAGAATCGCAAATTAATATATATTTTAAAAAAACAAGTATCAATTGTTTCCATAAAAAATAGAAAATTTTCACCGTCTAGCCAAACTCATGGGAGCTACGCCAATGATAACATTCGTGAGTGGATTGAACACTTTGACAGCAGCCACGCATCGTACATCCGATCTACCGCCAATGATGTATAACTTGTTTTTTAAAACTGCACTGACGGTGTAGTGCTTGTGATCAATTTTGTTGTATCGAAGCGTCCATGATCCTAAAAGTAAATTAAATTCAATGATTGACGGTTTTGTATATTCTTACGAAATAATGCATACAGCAACTTACTCGTTTTAAAGTCGTAAAACTGAATGTGGCTTAGCATAGCTCGATCTATCGTGATTAAATTTCTCTGTCTGTTTGGGCGGTTCCTACGAATCACTTCGTTTTCGCCCAAGTCTCGGTAGAAAGACATAATGTCTCTGATAACAGCACTGCAACATAAGAAGAAAAGATTATATAAGCATAAAGTTGGAATCATGAACATGCATTCGTTGAACTTACTCGTTCTCTGGATTGATACTCTCGTAGAGATAGGCAATCAAATAGTCAGCGGTCAGTTCATGAATGTCAATGTGCCTCAACAAATCTCTCAAGTGAGCTCGTCTGTTTGGCATATCGTGTACAATCCATTGCACGATTCTCTCAAAGTATTCTGACGGCTCGGAAACACCAACTTCATGAGAGTTTAAAATGTATTGTAGATGTGGAAATTCAAGATTGTAGTAGGCGTCGGTGTAAGAAAGTTCCAGAAAATTCTCCAGAATTGTTCGTTTCGCCGAATCTTTCAATGGGGTGCAGTCGATGGTATTCGCAAACTGAAACAGTTGTATCGCCGTTTCCGGTTTCATATTTGCACTGAGGAAGCCGACGCAAGCTTCCTTTACGTCGTCTTCGGTCAGATAATCAGCGTGTTGGAGTAAACTCAGAACATTGTCTTCGTTCAGATGGATTTCGCCTGTGTACGCGAATGAGATTAGCGCCTCCATGTTTCTGTGTAAAAAATAATTGAGCGAATTTTAAAATGATCGTTGAATTTTTCACTACTTATCACTGTGGTGATAGGCAGTGGCACCCTCAAGTTTTCAAATGTTGAGAAGATTT
>JAWWMK010010291.1:0-24840 GCA_035047105.1 Galeopsomyia nigrocyanea
AACGAATGTGAATGTGTCGTGCAGAAGTTGATTATCTGTTTTATTAAGATTTTAGCCGACTTTAAAGTTAGGGGTGCTGTTTTGCCCCACCCTCCCCTACATATACGAGATTTAATATCCGTATCATGAATTTTATTTAAAAAGTAATTACTCACCACGTAGCAGGGAGTGGAAACATCGCTAACAAATCTCGATGTTTGGAATCATCAGCAATCTCAAAAAAAAAAAAAAAAAAAAAAAAAGTCGAACCGATAATTCGCGTAAATTAATGTCAACGGAAAACGAAAAAAAAGGAAAAGAAAATTCGCGAGCTCGTAATCAGTCGGGCGCTCGATGAAAATCAATGTGATGCATATATATCTTTTTTAGCTTCACACGCAAATTTCACGGCTGAGCTCTATGTGTATCGGCGCAGATGGGCGACAAATGAGACGCGTAATTGATTTGAAGCGGGCCGCGGTGGCAGAACCCGCGCGCGCGCGCACGCGACAGAGCCCCGGTGGTAATTAGGAAAAAGCCTCGGCCAGTCGTTATCGGGCAACGAGGCGAAAACGGGGACGAATATTCCACGGGGATGCACCCGCTTTTTCGCACACATACACACACACACACACACGTATACACACAAACGAGCGCATACGGCGCGTGTAAGAATCTTCATTTGCCGCTCTCGCTCTCTCGCGTTTTGCTGAATATTTGTTCGATATTCGCGAGCGAGCTGCTGCATGGTAATTGTGCGCAAATCAATATGAAAATTTTCCTCGTTAATTACCTTAATTTGCGGAATATCGCACGGCCAAAATTTCTCAAATTCCGGAATGTCAATTATATTAGCCCAAAAATTTGAGTTTATCGGCGGAAATTTTACGCATTCGAATATGGAAGTCGAAATATTTATTTCCTGCGGGCATTTGGAGGAGAAAAAAGTTACGATAAGAGCGCGCGCACGCAGGCAGGCAGAGGTACCGCGAGAAAGTTTTGCCGAACGGCTTACGTTTCCGAGCTTCTGGGTATTTTATTTTCTCTCTCCCGGCGGCCAACAGCAGTAGCAGGCAGCAACGCTTCGCGCGTACGCTTTTCACTTTGCCTCAATTTTACTTTACTTTCTGCACCGCCTATTTCTCTATTCTACGTGGCCGCCTCTCTCTCTCTCTCTCTCTCCCTCGCGAATTATCTTCTTTACTCGGCTATTTTCGCGAATTTATGCGCATTCTCAGGCGCTCGCGCACGGAGATGCTCGTGAATTTAATTAAGATTTAATAACTCGTTCTGCATCAATGCACGGCGCGTAAAATTCCCCCCCCCCCCTTCTTCTCAAGTTATTTAACTCTCTACCGTAGTGTTACTTTGCAAAAATTGTATTTTCGCCTGACAACTGGCTATGAACAATTTGCCTTCATAAATATGTTACGAGCCACTCCCCAAGTCGAACGCTTTACTGACCCTGCGCGCCCGCAACATCTGCCTTACTTATTCATCGAGCAATTTGGCTTATTGCATCTAATCAGTCGACTTCAAATATTCACACAAATTGCAAATTACGTTTAGCGCCCGAGTTAATTACGTCAATCTGCAGTGAAGTATGATTGTTCATTTATTTGTTAAATGTATTTATCATTTAATTATTCAATGCAATCAACAGCAAACGAGATATCTTTTCGAGAAAGCAGCCTATAAGCTTGAGTAGTATAAGACTGGTTTAGTCAGACATCACGCAAATGATCAATGACCAGTGATTCGAGTTCAATGTTGATCAGTCAATAGCACCTCGAATACTTGACCAGTGGACGCATTGACCAATCGGAAAGTCTATTCTCGCTGTATCGCTTGTGTAATGTATGGTGTTTGGCGCTAGGCCCCATAAGGACCGAGGAATTATCGACGATCGATTATCGGACGTGATCGATCCGACAGCTGGCGCTTACACACAACAGCAGCAGCAGCAGCAGCAGCAGCAGCAGCAGCAGCAAGCCCTGTGTGTACGTGTCGCATTCGCTGAGGCTTTGATCGGGCAAACGCAAAGGGACTTGGATAGAGATGGAAATAGAGCGTTATTGGAATCGCCGAGGAATATTAGGCCGAGGGTACGTCCGGCGTATAGAGCACGTAATTACCGAGCAGCGCGTGCAGCCAGTTCTCTGCTGAACAAGAAAAAAAACAGCGATAAAGGAGAAGAGGGCGAGAACTAGGAGCGAACAAATAAGCCATATCCGCAGCGGACGGCTTTTGTGGAAAATTCTTTATCCTACCTAGAGTGCCGCGTGCATCAATTAGACCGCACAACGAAATTTTCAAGTGTGCGCACCGCACGCGAAGTTTCTGTTCCTACTTCCACTTCTCTCTCTCTCTCTCTCTCTCTCTCTCTCTCTCTCTCTCTCTCTCTCTCTCTCTCTCTCTCTCGCTCTCCTTTTTTGTTGGCTCGCTGGAAATGAGGGTCGCGCCCGAGCGTTTAAGCGATGAGCTGCGAATCGATATTGCCTGGACGTTAAATAAATGACAGGCCATTTATTTTTTTTTTCCTCCTTCTCTTCCGACAAATGATACTTATCTCAATGCGTAACAGTTGTCTTCAGGCACACACTTGTTCCGTTGGAAATTAATTATCTGACGATACCCGTGTAGCCGGCAGTAGTGAAGGCAGCGAAGAGCGTAAAATGAGATACTGCGAGAATAAATTGATGCTCGTTGTGAGCTGCAAGTACTATCGAAATAAAATAAATACAGATGCGCGAGAACGCGCGGACGTTTGAGAATATTCGTGAATTGTTGATCGTTTGAATTAACGATTACGGCCCGGCTGATCCTCGTAGAGTACAAAACGCCGAAATTGGCTTTTTGCCGTAGAAATTGAAGTGCGCGATCGTCGACAATAAACAATTATCCGAAAAAGCTCCCGCGCTATCACATATTTCATTCAAATAAATGAGACAAGAATTTCGAGTGGAATCCCAATTCAATTTGTTCGACACAATACAAATTCCCCTTCAATTCAGCAGCGCCGGCCTTTGTTGCTGTCACATGAATCCCGCAATTAATCAACTAATTTTGCGCTTTTTACAGTCCAATATATATCGTGTGCCCATTATCGTTATCCTTTCACAATTCACATGCGCACGAGATCGCACCAATTATCATCCAGACTTTTCTTCTTTATCTCATTGCCGCGCATACGTATACTGATATACTGCAACGAAGTGCAACGTAATAACTGTAGAAAAGTAGACATATGAAAATTATAAATCGGTATTACCGCCAGTTATGTTTCATTCATATTTTTTGACAGTATATACCTAGGCAAAAATCCTTTGGAAAAGCGGAAGGGCTTTATAGAACTATATTTCATCGGCGAGCTCTAGCTGATTCAATAAGTGAGCGACGAATTAATCTTGCGGAAGCTTCGATTGGGTTTTTCGATCTGCTGCAGTATGAATATTCCATTTTAGGGGGGAAGGGCTTCATTTTATACAGTTTTCGGCTCTGTTTGATTCTGGTTTCCTTTTTTAAAGAATGGTATATTTTAGAATAAATGGGAAGCCTTTTGAAACGTTAACAAGCTATTCCATGAATTCATATAAATTTTCAACTAATTATAAAAAAAAAGCTTCTTTCCAGTTTTGCGGCACGATTACAATTTTTTTTTATAAAATCCATTTTTTTCATCAGAGCGGATTAACGCGTCGAATGTTTGATGAGAACAATATTTGTCAAGCAAAGTCATAAATGATTCTAATGAATAATTTATTGAAAGCTTTTTTTTAAATCCCTCTTTGGTCCGTGCCTTTGTACGTGCACTTTCCTCTTTGGAGCAGTTTAAATCAAGCTTGAAAGCGGCAAAAAAGCGACAGCAAAAAGAGTAAAGTAGAGAGCGATAAGACGAAATTTCCTCTTTTTATTCTGCTGCTAAGGGAGGGAGAGAGAGAGAGAGAGCCTGAAGTTCGCTTGAGAAAAACAAACACGAAAACTTGAAAGTTTTAAAAATTATTTTCAACGATTCCGCCCGAGGCAAGTTTGCCACTCGAGAGAGCCTTAAAACTCTTTTCCCGTCTAAAATTAGCCAAGCGGATATTGGTATTGTTAAAAAAAATGAAATCGAAGCTCGACCATTTATCGCAATGATGATTTTTGCATGCGCGTATAAGCTTCTCCGGCGAAAACCTTTTTTTTTATTCTAACTATACCTATTCTCGGGGAGAGAGCTGTAGAGGGATGGAGAGAAAGAAAGAAAAGCGAGCGGAAAAAAACTTGACCGTTGCCCGGAACTTTTTTGCGCCTCGGTCGAAAGTCGAGGCTTTCCAAAGTTAAAACACGAATAGTCCTGTTGGCTATCGTGATAAATGGCTGGCATTAGCTGTACGAACTTTGCATTAAATAGATTTTTTCAATCAAACTTCAGCCAGCTCATTAAAACTTCTAGCGGCCTGCAAAAAGAAGTAAATTGTTCGAGAAACTCGTGATTATTGTTGCAAAATTCATTACATTGGCATTTGCTGACGCTTCAAATCGCTACGACAGAGGGTTTTCATTAAATTTGACAAATGCCGGAATACGAATTGATTTGAAATCTCCACCCTATCGCAAAAAGAAAAAAAAGGCTCTACATCACCCTCGACCGAAAATTCGGTGTCATAAATATTTCTCGTCTGTAGAACGTCGCCCTCCTCCCCCTTCTTCTCTTCCCGCTCTCTGTCGTGAACGATGACCTGGTTTTCTATCGTCGGCAAAAAGCTTTCGGTAATATTTCCGCGAGCCGACCGAGGAAAAAATCTTGGACGTTCCCGAAATTCCAGAATTTTTGCCGTCGAGAGCATTGTTCGCTTTTGCGGAAACAAAGACTCTCTTGCGGACTCGAGCGCCCATTAATCCGTTCTCGTCCGAATAGCCCTGGCGAGTGTTATTTTATAGTAGCGGCCTCATAAATCGCCACCAACTCTCTCTCTCTCCCTCATCCCCATTTCGTATTTACAATGCCTTGTTTGCGCCCGCGCGCGTCATTACGCTAATTTTTTTGTGTTCGGAAATTCCAGTTTCCAAGCAGCGTGGTAGGGGCATTCTTCTGTGGGGGTATGCGCAGCGCGCATGGTTATAGAGGAAATCTCATTTGTCCCGGCAGAATGTACTAATGAAGGTAAAAATTTTATTAGCGTGATATGACGTGCAGGCAGAAAGGAACAGCAGCAGCGCCAGAATTTCCAGCGGGATTACATAAAGGGAGCGAGGCGGTGCCCGCAAAATTCTTTCATAATCCATCCGCAACGAGCGCGGAGCTTTGACAATTTTTTCTCGCGGCATTAACGTCGAGTGCATGCGTACAATTGATCAAATCTCGACGTTTCGCGCTCTGCGTTGAAAAATTTCGTTTTTTTTCTCAACGCTCGTCATAAATAATGCATCGCTGCAATACCAGGCAGCTTTCGGGCCGCGCGATTCACGCTCGAAAAATCGGCTGTTTCGCTTGCGCTCCTTTACTATTCAATCCCAAGAAAGTACGTACTCTTTCGCTCTTTCTCGTTAATTAGCCGAGGTGTAACGAGAAAAGTTTTTCCGGCCCCTTCAAAAGAAAAAAAACTCGCAGCGAAGAAACAATTCTTTATTAATTAATGACCGCGCGGGCGTCGGGATCAGTTTAATTGGCAAATTTTTCATTATTTTTTTGAATAGGCGCGCAGTGCGAATAAGCAGGTCAAAGCGCGCCGAAGCTTCAGAAAATATTTAATTAACATAGTCGTGGGGAGGCTGGCGAACATCATAAAAGCCAGACTTAATTAGATGAACACTTTTGCCATTGTCCGCGCGCGACAGTTATTACGCGCTTAACGACATTTCTTTGTCATTAATGGAGTCATACAATTACGTAATGAAGCCGCGTATATAAAGTTCCAGCGGCAAATTATCTTAATTAAATATTCATTTATCGCATGCTTGCGATCACGTAATCGTCACCTAATGACAAATTAAATTAACGTCTGATTGAATCGAACGATCGACGGCTTTCGTTAGCGATCGTTGCGTAGATAGAAAAAAAAGAAGAAAGATGAACTCGAAGCTCATTGTAATGGAAAAAGTTAATGCAGCGCTCGATACATATGAAACAGCTATAAAAAAGCGATTTCTCGAGGCTTTTCCATCTTTCAAAGGCGCAATGAAGCTCCGCAGCAGTACAAATCTACTTGGGAATTCGAAATTCGACTCGTCTCTTAAGGTGTCAGCCCATTCGATCCGTCAAGACTAACCAGCAGAATCATTTGTTTTTGCCGAGAAAGAAAGAGGAGCCAGAGATCGCGCTCGACTTCATCCTAACGCCATATGTGTGTTTGGCATGACTTTTCAATTTCGAAAGAAGGAACGCTCGCAGCTAGGAGAGAGAGATGAGAGAAAAATAGACGTGACAGTCACGACTGAATATTGCAAGCGGAGTCTCTCGCTCAGACAGGTGTTGGAATGGAATTTAATTTCAGCAGAGAGAGATAGAGAGAGAGAGAGAGTGAGAGAGAGAGAGAGAGAGAGAGAGAGAGAGAGAGAGAGAGAGAGAGAGAGAGAGCAATCAGCCAGTCAGTTATTTCGATAATCAAGTCAAACGATATGATTAATTTGGTTCGCGTGTAAATAGACATTTGGAAAGTCAATTGAAAGCCCGGGGATACAATCTGGAATTAGGCCGACGAGCGTCACACGAACATTGTAATTACAAACAATTAGAGAAAATGTTGTCCAAGTTTGGCTTTAAATCAGGCTCCATATCATAACAGCATAGCGCGCGAGAGCGGCAGGCTCGTTCATTAGAGCCGGCGAACTTTTGGAAATTGCAAAATTTCGGGATTTATCGCTCTGGAAGAATGGCAGTTACTAGTACAGCTGACTGCAGGAACGATGAGTAAGACGAGGAGGATCGAGTCAAAATTTCAGAAAGAGGAAACGAGAGCCGAGGCCTACATCTGGCGCGAGCGCGCGAAAGGAAGCACGTACGGAGGAACAATTCGTCGCAGTCGTGCGTGCAGAATCAGATTTACTCGCAATAAAGACAAAAGCGTCGAACTGCCAAGCGATCTGCTTTTCTGTCTGCCTCTCTCACTTTACCTTTGACGTGACGGCTCTGTATGCGCTTTAATTTTGACAATCCTTGTCGAACGCAGTCACGAAATATCAATATACCGGACGAATATTGGATATGTCAATTGGTAAGCAAGTCGCAAATATACGACGCGACGTCGGCAGCGAGGTCTTTGACCGCTCGTTCAAAGTTAACAATCCTGCCAATCCATTGACGGTTAGCTTCCTCTTTTACATTTGCCCATTCTCATTAAGGTTTGTTATTAATTGAAAGTTATTAGTATGTTTACGCAAATATCATGGAGAGATAATAAGATCATACGACTTGACTTAGGTAACGCGATTTCGGCAATCATACGATAGTTTCTTTAATGAAAAAAAGTGTCTGGGAGACCGCAAGCGCAACCTTTCGTAATCAACGAGACGATTTATGTAGTGCGTTGGGTAAATGATATGTAGTGCAAGTGTCTGTCCTGTTGTACCCACGGTACTGTGAATAAAGATTCTACTTCCTTTCAACCTAAGCGTCAGTTAGTTTCTTAACCAGTTATATATTTTTTTAACTGTTATTCATTTCATGACACAAAAAAACCATATCTTACAGTTTCGTTAAATATCCCTCCGAGTATAAGACAATTCAGTTTATGAAAAAAATACAATTCTATGAAAAAAAATGTAGCGAGGGTTTAACTGCTCGACGGAGGTTTGTTTATTTTTTTGATGAGCGGCGATAAAACTGGAATTTGAATGAAAAACTCGTAAAAATATCCATAAAACGAGAAGCGGCACGAGCGTCGAGGAGAAGGGAAAGCGAGATATTGATGCAAGCGCTGAATAATCGTTTCCGCCAAATGGAGTTTGCGGCTTTCTAAAGCTCCGTGCCCGCGCGCACAAGATCTAGTTTAAACATTAATCTGCAATCGCGATGAGAAAGAGAGAGGGAGAGAGAGAGAGAGAGAGAGAGAGAGAGAGAGAGAGAGAGAGAAGCCTTTTCCACGGAATTCCCTATTATTCTCTCGTAGCATACACTCTTGAGATTCGACACAAGTCGGAACGAGTAAATTTGCAATCAGACAGTTCTGATTAGCCATTTCACTTCATTTTCCTGTAGCTTTCATGATTACGAATACAAATAAAACGACTCTCGGTATTTACAATGAAGTAATCCATTTACAACGATGAATAACATGAAAATCATTGCACTATTTGTTTTATTCGACAAACGTGATATCCATTAATACATCTGATGATTAAGTGCTTATTTTTATTGTTGATATATCACGACGCTGAAGTTTTTATAAAGCTTGGAAACGAGATTAAAAGCATATTTGATATGCAGGAAGTGTGGCGCACGGTTCTATTGGAAAAGGATTTTACTGTCCGCATATGTTGTTTCCAGACAAACGTAATATCTATTAAAACATCAATTGATGAATTGTCAACATCGAGCTGTTAAAAAAAATCAGTAGCAGAGAGAAGACATCTTCGCCGAGAGCTGGTGCACTTTTGAAAAAGGCATTCGATTGATATCCCCGGCGCGGTTTCGCAAGCGCGACGCCAATATTTCGCGAGCGCACTGACTTCTCGTGCATCTTTCCAGCCGATCGAGCACAAAGAAAAATCGCATGAGCCGCAAAGAAAGTGGATAGGCAGGGGCTCGTCAAGAAAGAAGAAAAGTCGAAAAGGGAGCTAGAGCAATGGGAGTGTGCGTTACCTTGGACGGGGGCGTAGATATTGAGGTAGAGGCAGTCCTCGCTCTGATTCTTGAGATAAGGCAGCAGCCGTTTGAGGTAGTCGGAGCGGCCCTTGGGCATCTTGTCGGTGAGCACCGGCAGCCGCTGCGGGCAGACGGGGCCGAACTTGTCGGCCACCCTGACCCCGTGCCAGCGTGCCGAGCTGACGGGCGGCATGAATCGCAGGCTGCCGATGGGCGGAGACGCATAGGGCACACCGCGGAACACCTCCACGCTCTCGAGGCTACGGCCCAGCGAGACTATCACCCCCGAGAGCTCGCCGTACTGGGTGCGCACGATCCTCGAGCTGAGCTCGCCGAGCACCGGCCCCGTGGCCAGCAGCACCAGCCAGCACCACGGCCTCCACCACGCTACCTGCATCACGACTCAGCACGACTGCACTGCCAGCAGCTTCCTCCTCATTATTGACAAGCGCACCAGCTGCAGCAGCACCAGCATGCGGCAGCTGCATCTCCTCCCGGTCGCACTCGTTTCATCCTCGCCCCTTCACCCTCGCGCTCTGCCCGCCGGCCTGACCATTCACTCACTCGTTCTACTCAAGTCATGCCGCATCCTCTCCTCGCCTTTCGTCGCGCACTCAGCGGGGGCCGCCGCCGACGCCGCCGCCGCACACTCGCGCACTTTATTTTCTATGCAGCAGTATCACCGACGACTCTCTGTCGCTGTTTAATGTGGCTGCACACGCACCAGTCAGGATATAACCTCTCTGTCGCGACGACGTCTCACGGCTCACGGGGTGAACGGCGATGCCAGCGAGAGCACGTATCTGGAGGCTCCGGCCCGACACACTGGCGTCAAAGCTGCTCCGCCGCCACAAAGCGCAGCCAGTGCAGAGCGCCTGCGCGACGTCTGCGCCAACTGCTCCGTGACCGCGTCCCCGTACGCGTCGCTCTGGTTCACTCGACTCCCTCTCGCGCCCCGCTGCCGTCAAGCGCGCGATAACGCCATCCAAGATCCCATTGTTCTCTCTCTCTCTCTCTCCCTCTCCCTCTCTCTCTCTCTCTCTGTCTACCTGTACCCAGATAACCGACCACTTCCCGTTGATAAGTTTCCCTTCAACAACTCTCTCCGTAGCTAATTGACAATTGACTTGTTCCCCCGTCGTCAAGTCCGTGCAAACTTGCTTGCTGCTGCGATGAATAGCATCTGCAGCAATCTGTCATACACATAATGGGTTCCGCCTGGCGATACTCCGATACTGAGCACCGCGAGTACAAGTTTTGCGAAAAGCTCGCAATTCGAAAGCTCGGGTAAGCTGACGGTAAGGCTAACGGTCACGGATGCACGGCGGCGGCAGCTACGGAAGGGCGGAAACATTTGTAGCGCTCTCTCGGTCGATAGTACAGCTCGCGGCCCGCGCCCGGCAAACTTGCGGGTTCGAGTCTTGGCTACCGCGGCCACTCCAAGCTCGCATATATGTACAATACCTCGCGCGCGCACCCTCTTTTCTTTCCGAGAGCCTGGCAGCGCCGCTTGCGCGCGACAATGGGAGATTGATTGTCCAGGGCTTTGAGTCATGTCTCGTCGCACCTATCTACGACATCACACTCGGGAGCTTTTATTTATTATTTCATGACGCTTGTTGTTGTTTGGTTGGATTGCGCCAGAGTGGTCAGTTTTTGTCAATTGAGAGATATGGGGATTTTTTTAATAGCGTGCATACGCACGTTGTTGTGTGTGTGCGTGTGCGTATGCGTGTGTGTGCCAGGGGAATTGATTGAACGTGCACCAAAGATTACGATTTATTTCGTCATGTTTATTTTCTGGCTTTCAATATTTTCGCTTTTATTGAAGCTGTAGCGCTATGAATGCTTATCAAACTTTTTTCTCTACGCGATGGTATGTTGGATGAAGAATGGTTTCAAAATTTAACAGAATTGAGCTAAACTGACTTCTTGAGAACACAACTATCTATAAATAGAGTTAAAACAGGAATTGCAGAACGATTGGTAAAAATGTAAGACTCACTAGCATGAGCAAAAAGTACAATTTTCTCTTTTCAATATAAATTTGATGGGCGATGGAAACTGGCGTCAATCTAGCGATACGACACGATAATAATTTTTAACATTATTCAATGAAATCTACAGAATGGACGCTCGAGTATGAGAAGAGCTCGAAGGCCATCAAAAGGATATTATTTGATGACTACCGGAATACGACGCTTCATAAATTTCGCGTAAAAGTAATGAAAGCTCGAGCTTGAAGTCGCGTTATATACGCGCGGGTGGGGGGTAGAAACATTAGAAAGCTCCGCGCGGGCGCGACGACAAGGACATTTATCGTTATCCAAGCTCGCTCTTGGCTTTATAACCGTGGCGCGCGGTATAGCCGACGACGGCGTTGGCGGCGAAACCGATTATCCAAATAAAGCTGCGAGCAATCTACAGCGGATGATAATCAATCACTCAAGGTTGCCTTGCTGTACCATGATTTCCATCGGCGGCAAGCTCTCTCGCTCACTCTCGCGGCTTCGGCGTTAACTCTTACTTATTGTCTCGTTCGTTTCTAGCTGCCTGCCTGCCTGCCTGCCTGCCTGCCGCGCTCTGATGCTCGCATACTCCGAATTTACGAGGCGAGCATCGTTAAGGCACCCAAGGCAAAGTGAGTTACCCTTTCAAGGGTTAGTATTACACCAAGCTTTAGCAAGCCTGTCGCTATAGCTCTACAAGCACACTCGACTTGTTTAACGTACTTGCTCCGAAATTCATCATCGAGGATTTCAGATTTTTATTGAAATATCGTTTTTGAACAGCCGCCTACTGTAGTCGATGTAACAATCATATTTTTTCTCGTAAAGCGTTATAGCGTTACATATAAATTGTAAAGCGTTGAGATGCTTGCACAATTTGAGAAAAATGTGTTGTGTTGAATATAGATTAATTGTTTGTATAGTACTTTGTATAGTAAGTAGCGGTATTAATTTACCAACAAACAGCTTGACAAATGGGCGATTACGATATGTTTTATTCAAAACTGCACTGGAAGAAGAATCTGAAAAACTGTATGAAATCTTTATCCCCATTGCGCGAGTAAACTCGAAGTCGCGCGTCTATATCAGGTGCATCCTCGGTGCTATCGCCACCCGGCGATTTCCCCTCGAGCGTGGCACACGCTTGCGCGATGATAAATTCCCGGATATGCAGGTACACCTAGCTTCTCTCTCTCTCCCTCTCGCACTCGTAAACCCTTGGCGCTCACACTAAAACGCACGCGTATCGCGATAATAAATCGGCGCGCCTCCCTGTGTCCTTTTTTTCATCTTCAGATGCTTTTATTTTTCGCTAACTTTGGTGCACAATCTTTTCGAAGAGCCCCTATTTTTTTTCGGAAATTGTAATTTCTCTCGAAGTTTTAGAAAGTAGAAAATTAGAGTTGCATTTGATAGGTAGTGCGCTGGGAGAAGGAGAGCTAAAAGTTCAAAGGAGGAAAAGAGAGAATTTTAAAAGTTTTAACTTACAAAGAGTGAGAGGAGACGAGAAGTTGTCTGCCAGTTATCTCGGGAGAAAAGTCATTTGAAAGAAGAAACACGAATGCAAATAGATTGAAGAGGTGCTAATTGCCTCACAAGAATCTTTTTCCTCGGGGAATAAAAGGAAAAAAAAAATTTTTTTTTGTCCCATTGAAGTCGTTTTGTTTGAATTCGATTTATATTTTTTCCATCAATATTTTCTCTAACTCCGTGAATTGACTGTATTGCCATTTCAAAATAAAATAGCACGCGCTTCCGACAAAGTTACGCATTGCGAAAAGCCTGTAAGCGTATATAAAGTTTGCCGTGCCCAGGCGAAATTTCATCATAATTAAAATAACAATTAAAATATTAATTGCAAGGCGCAGTGCTAGGTGAGGTGAGGCAGGAGGGCGGAAATAACGTGCGGATCAAGTGTCAGCGGAGGTTTGATAATTAATAGTCTCGCTCTCGCTGGCGTTGTTGGTTCTTTCTCAGTGAAGAAAGAATGGAAAATCGTTTCGGCTCAGTGGAGCGTCAACCGAGAGAAAGAGAGAATATGAAATAAAGAGAGAGAGAAAGAGAGAGAGAGAGAGAGAAAGAGAGAAAAGAAAGCGATCTAAGACGGCGGCATTCAAATCCGTGGAGAAGAATCGATCGGCAAGCGCGCCCTAGAACAGCAGCAGCCGCTCTCGAGGATTTAAGTGAGAGAATCAGCGTCGACGCGCCGCTTTACATCTCGTCGCTCACCGCCTCTCTTACTCTCTCTCTCTCTCTCTCCCTCTCTTCTCGCACTCCCCTGACGCGACGCGCGCAAGCTCCAGCTTTATTTCACGCTATACCAAGCGGCAATGCCTTTTTTAGTGCTTTATTGTTGCACACTAAGTTTTTTCATCAAACTCCACTTCAGCTTGCAAATTCAGATAGTTTCGACTGACAGATTTCCAATTCGCGGACCCTTTGATAAAAGTCCTTTGTCAAATTTTTCACTGTAATTAGCTCTGGTAAATGAAAAAAAAATGCAACTTTCAACTAGTTTTTCTCAAAAGAGTGAGAGAGAAAGAGCTATGATTTTCTGGCTTTGCATTCGTTACTTTGATGTTTTAGCGAGAAACACAAAAGAAAAAAATTTCAAATTATGCTTGCTTTCACGACAAAATATAACTTCACTCCAGCGTCGCTATCCCAGGGTTTATTTTAAATTAAAATGTCAAGTTATTAAATGTGCGCGTATGTAATGGCGTATCGCATAACAACGCCCTCGAAGGCAAAGGAAAATATGAGATATTAAGAGAGGTAGAGTGGATAGATCGAGAGACTGAATAATCTGGAACTCTATGAAAGAGTTAATTAGTCTGTCTACTTAAGCCTTGGCGAGTGGAGAGCCGATCAAAAGGCTGCTGTGGCGGCGGCGCGCGGGCGGCGGTCTTAAAGGACGAGCAACTCGCTTTCTGCGAGCACTCTATATCTTCGGGCTGACATTCTCGGAAAGTACTCTTTCTCCGTTTCTCGCTGGAGTGTCTTTCGGAAAGAGAAGAAAATCCAGAAGAGTGGCGAGCTCCGGGAAAAATTCCCGGCGCGAAAGTTGCGCCGATACATACATCACCGGGGCGAGCTCTTAAACTTCGCGCACTGGCCCCCCGGAAGAATAAATAGGCAACATAAACTATCGCCGCCAGGGAGAGAGAGAGAGAGAGAGAGAGAGGGAGAGGGAGCGCGCGTAATGGCTCGAGTTTTCGCGAGAGAGAAAAAATTTCCTCCTCTCGTCTCCCCGCACGTATGCGAGGGGATATAAAATTCGCGGCCAATTTTCGTAATGCAAATGGCACGTGCCAGGTGGCGATGAAATACGCTCGGCGATCTGCGAGAAGACGGATATTCGGCTAACGCACACGATCGACCTGTTTGATGCGCGCCTTTCTTACTCCCGCTCGCTTCCTGTTTGGCTTATGCTTTGTGAGCAGAATTTATGACTGCAATTAAACGTCCAATGCTTTCGCGAATGCGTCGAATAAAAGTTTTTATTACTCGGCCGTGGAGATATTTAATTCTCGATACATTCTTCAGACCGACGCGAATCAATTTGGACACTATACTCACTATGTTACGTAAGTAATTAAATCATTCGTAAACAAATTCGGCTGGTTCAACAGAATAATCATTTCAAAATAACTGCATTGGTAATCAAACTTCTTTTTCAAGAAACCAATAACAAACTTGGAATAAGCATTCTTTCATAAATAAACTTGCGTCGAGGTACAATCAATACGGAGCGTATTATTTGCAGGACTATTTATTCGAGGAATATAGAGGAATACGATGCATAAGAGAACACAAATAAAGTATTTGCTTGTTATATGTGAAAAGAATGAGATTTAATCAACGCGGCAAATAAATAGAAGGAAGTCAGGGAGAGAGAGTTGAAGGCAGCGATGAAATTACACGTTATATCGAGAGCGGCATGCTCGCTTCAATATTCCGCACGCATAAAGCAAACACACACATACACAGATATACGCGTGGATGGCAACGAAATAAAGCTAGGAGAAATCGTGCTCACTCGATTCGCAAATCGATCGACTTCATATCGTAATATACGCGTTATACGTGAAAAATTGTTATTGCCTCGCGCAATTTTTCGCTTTGTTTTTCGCACACGTACACGCACGAGAGGCAGCGCGCCGCTGCCTGCAGGCCAAAGGCCAGTAAGAAAAAGATTGCTGCCATTATACTCTCGATATGATTCTTATTAACAGACCAACGCTTTGCAATGATAGCGTTTTTCTTTTATTCGTCGCCGGAAGTTGAAACAACGAAGGGATTAATCTCGCAATCGCGAGAGAGCAATGGTTTCATGAATATTTCTTTTTTAATCAGTCATAATTTTTTCCTTTTCTTCTCCTCGCCTTTATTGAATTTGTAAATGCTCTTGGTTCACTTGACTTCCTAACGAATAGAAACGACGAGGTTATTATCAAAGCTAATTGTACTCGAGAACGCCTCTCTTTCTGTCTCTTTGAAACGAGCAATCCTCTGACTCTCTTGGCAATTAATTGGACGAGTTCATCGATATCGCAGCGGAATCTTATTAGCTTCGGAAGAGTGTCGCCGTGTGTTCTTCCTTTTTTTTATCTTCCTCTTCTTCCTTTTTCTATCTCCAGCGTTGACTTGCTCCTCTTTCCATCTCTCGGCGCGCGCTCACGCTGTATCGGCTTTTTCCGCGACCTAAGCCCCTCAAGGGAGGCGAGAAAACTTGGCCAAGTCGGGCCAAGCTGCTTCCGGCAAAGTTTAATTAACTTCTAAATCTTTTGCCTTTGATTATAATTTTCTCTCCCTCTTGCCTTTTTTTTCAAGGTAGTAGAGCGGTGGAGGCGCACTCTGCTCTTCCGGGATCACGGTTTTGCTCGTTTTTCAGTCGCGCTGCGATTTCTCGCCCTCGACGATTGCCTCTTTTATTTTTCATCGCCCGAATCGTCGGCGAGTATGATAACAGATGGCGATGAAATTCAGTGTATAATTTCGAGGCCTTACGTTTCTTTCTCTATATTGCCTCTCGAGAGAATCCGAGAAAAAGAACCTAATATATTATAATTTTATAGAGAGTGGCTTTGAAATTTTAACAAAATCTTAATATTTTGCTTGTATACTTGAGTGCAGCAATGCTTATTATAATAAACAAAAATAATTTTCACAAAAACTTTGAAGCTATGATTTTGAAAATCTGTGAAAGCTCGCGTGAGCTTTCATCGCACGTCAGCTACCACACGGTAAGGGTCCTAAATATGTAATTCGTGGTACAAAGCTTGCTTTGACAGGAGTGTATAAGTTACGCTACGTTAGTATTTCGTGTGAAGTTTTTCGAACATAAACGAACGACTTTAGCGTTTCTCCGAAAATGGAAAGCTCGGCGAGTAAATAACGTAACGAGATTCCAGCTATTAATTTGCGGCTCGGTCGTCGCGCAGCTCTCACGCGGTGCCGAGTACATGGAAATTGAAAAAAAAAGAAGCAAAAAAAAAATAGAGGGCAAGTTTCGTTCATTACGCGCCTCGGCTTTTCTATCTCTCTCGCTCTTCCTCCGTGGTGGGTCTTTTTGTCGTCGCGCAAATAGACCATGAATTTTCAAACTTTTCACGGACGAGGAAATTCGCAACTTTTTTTTTACCCCGCAAGCTCTCTATGTCTTGCCATCGACGCCAGCGGTGGTGCGGCAAATTTTCCACCTCGTGGATTATGACTAATTCCATTATACCTCGCTTCTCGAAGGGAAAAAAAACTTTGTCCCTCATTGAAAAGTTAACAATCTTTTTCGCGGAAGCTTTGGAGTTTTGCAATCACGCGGTAAATTCAAAGCGTCTCGGCTCACGTCATAATGCATAAATTTTCGGAGAAGCGAAAAAAAGGGGAAGCAGAGGAAGAGAAAAGACGAGGACGAGGACGGCAGTAGCGTGTCATAAAGAATCCAGTGGCTCGTTAATCCCAGCGAGGCGAGGGTGCTGGCGGCAAAAAGCCTTTGCAATATGAAAGTCCCATCGCGCGCGTTACCTGCAGCTGTCGCGCGACTAATGAAACTTAATGAGCCGGAAAGAAGCGGCCCCGGCACTTCCGATAACGAAGTGTCGCTTCCTTCTCCCCCCCCCCTCCCCTTCCACCTTCACCCCCTATCCAAACATCGCACGACAGCGAAGATGCTTCGATTTCCCGCCGAGGTGTTGGCCTTGGGACATGACTATCTTTTTCTTTTTCTTCTGTCCGTTTCTTGACAACCACTTTCATGCCTAGGGGTTAGTTGAGAGTTATGAGGTACTATTTCAATTGGGGGCTGAGATATTGCGGGATTAGGCTTTGTATTATTGTTTTGCCCGAGAGTAAAAGAATATTTGGCTGTTGGGCTGCGTAATGCTTGAAAAATGACCGCAACAATTGAAGCTGTTTTTTTACATACATTATTTATTTCGTTACAGTGTTTCTACTTTAAAAAGCAGTAATATTCGTTAAAGCCGAAAAAACAGAATGCAAATGTGTCGAAATGTAGAAGCGCCGGACGCACGACATTCGCTGTGAAAACAAACAATCAATCTTGACAGCAGCAGTAGCCGCCAGCGGCTCAACTAAACTGCCTCGAAGATGTAGAAAATTGAAGCGCGCGCGGTAGCGCGTGGAAGGCTAACAATAACATCCTGCTCGTTCTCTCTCTCTCTCTCTCCCAAGTAACGTTGCTAGTTACAGCGAGGCGTCTTGAGCATTATATCGCGTGGTGCTGCTGATGGCGGTGGTGGTGTCGGCCAATATAATCGGCGCCGGCGGCTACAGCCAGCAGCAGCGTCAAAACTTTGCAGCCTCTCGGCCAATTTCCGTCGGCAAACATCGTCCCCTCTGCTCGCTGGCTGCTAGTGTCGATGTACAATACAAGCTTCGCGCTCCTACATGCCGCAAATATTTCGCCGCGCGCTAGACGGGAATGTGCTAATAAGTGCTAGAGCTGCAGGATTGATGGTAGCTCTGCTTTAGCAGTTCAATCAAAATATCCTTTTGCCAGCGCCGCCGCGTACAGGTGCAATTGGCGCGATATGGAAATGCCTCGCGTAGCTATCTGACTCCGTGTGACATAGCTACGTGGGGCATTGCTTCTCGTAAAAATTCGAGCCTGATTTTCCGGCCGAACTGCTCTCCAGCCGCGCGCGCCTTCGTTCAATTTGCCACAGTCCAGAATGGATACGACTAGCAAATCCCATTTCACCGGCTTGACCAAGCGCTTCTCTCTTTTTCCTTTTATTTTTTCTTTTTCCTTTTTCCTTTTTTTTGCCCTCTTGTGCTCCACGAATTATTTACTCCGCAGGACTGTCCGTCATTGTGAAGTATTCACGCTGGGCTGGAGTTGCTGGCAAAACTGTTGCTCCCCGAGTGGAAAATCGGGCAGAGAGTCAGAGAACGAGCCACGATTACGCGCTAATTATATTGAACGAATTGCCGAGTGCGCGCTCTTGCTCTTTCTCTCTCTCTCTCTTACTCTCCAGTGACGATTTTCTCTCTTTTGGGTTTTCCCCTGGTCGCACTACGACGCTCGCACTCCGAAAATAGAGCCGCGTGGCTTAATACTCGTAATGTCGCTCTGCTTCGCTTTCTCTCTCTCTCTCTCTCTCTCTCTCGCTCTCTCCTTCTCATTCTCGCTTAATCTCTACCGCTCCGCGAGCGCACTCTTAACCATATTTTTCTCGACTATTCGCTTTTTTGCCATCCACCGTGAGGATATTCTGCGAAATCTCTATTCCATAATTTCAGCGTTTTAAATAAGTTTCATCTCCCTCTTTCTCGTACAATATTTTCATGAATTTCAAATTGTATTTTAACGTTTTATTCCGTTAATTCATTTATTTGAATATCAAAGCTTTTACGCATACATATAGATATTCCAGTACACTCTAATGCACAGACGCGCTCGATTTGTAACAAAACGCGTTATCAAGTGCAATAGCAATATTGCGCTGAATACAAAAACAAGACACGGCAATAAATCAAAAGCGGTCAACGTTATCGTCAATCCCCTATTCGTACTACTTGTATGTATACGCGTTTGTGTGTATCGTATCGCCCCACAGACTCGCACACTCTTTTTCCCTCTCCTGCTCTCTCGCTCTCTCTTCGTTTCTCCGGCAATCTCCCTGCGTATCCGCGCGCGCGCTTGCGTTTCTCTCGGGCTCGCACGCTCCCTCCCATCTTCGCCTTTAAATTTAGAAATTTCGAATTTCCGCACGCGACGCCGGCCGACTCGTCGCCGTGTCGTGTTTGCTGCTGCGTATTGCCCTCTCATCGTCGCCGTCGTCGACGACGCCGCCAGTTCGACCTATGCCCGCGTCCGATTCGATTGACCGAGCGAGCGAACCGCGTCGAATAGTGCCACTGCCTTTGTGTGCGCTTTATAAATAGCGCGCCGCTGCTGCTGCAACTCTGTGATTACAAATCATCCAAGCCGGAGATAATACGCGCGAGTGCAATTGTGCGTGTGCGTGTCGCATAAGTGGGCGATACGATACTTTGAGTGGCTGCGGTTGAAAGTCAATCGAGTGCGGGGGCGCAAAGCCGCGTCCACCATTTGGATTCGTTGGAGAAAAGATTGCGTGCCGATGCAAAGCTGATCAGCGTGAATCTTGCGATAAAAAAGAAAGAAGCGGCGCGCGAGCGCAAGCCTAAACTGCCGAGTCCAACGGCACGCGTCGTGGACGTTCACCCTGCTAAAAATAGTGCAACGCGCTCCTCAGCGCTCGTCGTCGTTGCTTTTTTTTCAATCCGCGCGCGCTGCTCTGACTTTTATACCGCCACCACTACAGTGCGTGTGTGTGCATGTGTATAGGTGTATGTGTGTATGTGTATACGAGCGTAGCTGAAAACATGACGTTCGTTAAGTGGCACGCTGGCGTTTCGCGAGGCGAAATGCGCGCAGAGGTTGTTTATTGCATTCCGCTTTGGAGCGGCTCTGTTTGAGCTCTGGGATTCGTAAACAATGAGGAGTGCCTTGCCTGCTGTTGCTGCTGCTGCTGCTGCTGCTGCCGCCGCCGCTAGTGCTGCTTGCCTCTACCCGCTGAGATTTCAAATAATCAAAGGTGAGTCAACTTGCAAGCGATCATATTGTATTTCTATTTCCAAGCTCAAACTTGCGCATAATTATCTCTCTCCCTCCTTCTGTCTTTGATAATTGTCTGGAAAATTCAACCGAGCTTTTCAAGAACAACGACCTCGTTATGTCACTTCACGCTTATTGTGTTTCAAAACCAACCCGATGATTTATGCTTCCAGGAAATGCGCTTTCTATAAATACGATATTGCGTACAACGATGATTTGACACGAAAATGCGTTTTAAAATAAATGGTTTTATTTTCTGACAAAAAAAAATTTTCTGGAATTTGTCAAATCGAAACCATATGTGGTTTTTATTTTCTGAAATTTATTATTCTTTTTTTCTTTCAAGCGCAATATGGCTTTTACGAAAAATACTGAATGTCGCGTTATTTTCATAACAGCTTTACGTATAATTCAATTCATCAATCAGTGTAAATGTACAGGCAAATCCTGAAAATCTTAAAAATATCGAATTTTAGAGCTTTTTTGTTAAGCTTTCACGATAACCACTTTTCTGGAGAGAAAATCACTTTGACTTTTGTATCAAGGGTATTGATCTTGTTAAACCTATCCCACAGTTTGTGTAAAAGAGTTTCAAAACTTTATTTCGCAAACTTGATAAGGTTTATTGTAAAGTTTTATTAATAAACTCGACGGTATTCGTATTTAGCGAGAGAATTAATCGATTTTAAATCATTCATTTCAAGCATGAGGGAGCTATATTGAGAATAATTGGAAATATTGACAACCAGCTTACAGTATCCAGTGGGGAAGAGCGTTTTATCTGAAGATGGCAGTGATGTGAACGGAAGGAAGATATAATGATGAAAATCTTGGTTATTTCAGGCTGATCCAGCTTAGGCGAAACCTAACAATCTGAGCCTTTGAGCAAGAGGCAGGAGTCGGATGATAAGCATGCTGCGATTGGAGCTTGTAGGGCTGGTGCTGCTGACGTGCAACCAGATTCTCACCGAGCACCGTGATTTTTACGGGCTGCGCAATCAGTACGGCTCGAATCATCGCTCGTCGGGTAACTATGCTGGCGCCAAGACTCGCGAGATACACACCACCTGTGGCCGACTCAAAGGCACCGTCGTACAGCCTTACACCGATAGTCCACTCGTCGATGTTTTTCTCGGTGAGTACTTTTCTTTTTCCGCCAAAACGTTTGACCGCACTGGAAATTCATTTGATCGAGAAAAATACTTGAATGCGCGGTGAGACAAACAAAAAGTATATATCCACCTCGATAAGCAAATAAAAGAGGAAACGTATACTATGTGTGGTCGTGGAGGTGTGAGGTGCTCGCGTGTTTCGGTACTAAAGCGAAAGTTTGAGCAACTGTCCGGAAGAATAACAGACCTCACACACGCGAAGGGAGATTTTTGCGAGATACGCTCTTCTCCGAGCTCCGAAATGTGCGCGTCGTGGCTTTGTAGTGCTATATATTTCGTTCAAACAAACTCGTCCGTAAACAATGAACGCGAAACCAAACGATCAAAGAGACAGACGACAATGGAGCAGCAATGGAGAATATGAAGACACCATGTGTGCGCGCGAATCAGATATAAAGGGGCAGCTGCCGAGAATAGACTTGTGCCATGCGCGCGTGACTGTCAAGTTGACTAGCACTTCGTGTTGCTCATAATTTATCTCGAGCGCCCGCGAAAGAGCGAAAGAGCGAAAGAGCGAAAGCGAGTGACATTCTCGCCTCTCCGGGTGACGAATTTTTTCGCGGTGACCGCGCGCTAGCGCTTGGCTAGATTTTTTTAAAAATACACCGGCTTCTGCTATTAGCTCGTGCCCGAATTTAGCAGCCTATCAACGATGATTGACGTTAATTTACGAATAAACAAACACCTTTTACATGTGTTGCGCTTGAAAATAAACTTTGCGCAGGCGTGTGACCCGTAAAACTCTGCTTTGCCATTTTCATCGCTGCAATCGTTTATTTATATCCTTAGGATATTAAAAAGTAATGAAATAAAAATCGTTGAGCGGAAATTATTTTCTCGATCGTAAACGTTTATTTATATCTTGAGAATGTTAAAAAAATAATGAAATAAAAGTGGTTGAACTGCACTGAAAAAAAAATCCTCTTATATCAAAAAGATTCCTCTTGATACAAGAGGATTTTCATCTCAATATAGCTGCAAAATTATTCTTTTTGTAAGAAGAGGATTCTTTTTGTAAGAAGAGGATTATTTTTGGTATAAGAGAAAATATTCTTGATACAAGAGGAATCCTTTTGTCGGAAGAGTAAATTAGTCTTGTTCCAAGAGGAATAATTTTGTAACAAACTGATTTTATTTAAAATTAAATTCCTCTTGTTACAAGAGGCCTGTTTGTTCAGTGTGAAATTGTATTGTTAATGGGAGCGGTTTATTTGTAAAGGTGAAATTGACTAAAAGCACTTAGCAGTAAGGTAAAAATTAGTGGGAGGCAATGAAGTAGCCCTGGAAAGGCAGGAGAGTACATAAAGCGCGCGGGCGCGGGGGGCAGTAGAGCTTTAAAACAACGGAAAAAGCCCTTGAAAGCCGAGAAAGCGTAAAATCGTGAGCCGCGAGAGGGAGGGCGAGAGAGCTTTATTTATCGGCGACGATTTTCCTTAAAAAGTCCGCCCGGAGAGCATCGATCTCAAATCGGGCGTGAAGTAGCTAACGCCGCAGCAGCGCAAGCGTCTCTCGCACCACCGGAAACGGACGCTCGTCAGCGGGGCATCAGTTCTCCGTCGAGGTCGTGCACTGGCGCACTGAGAGAAAGAGATGAGCTTAGATCAATTGCCAGATAAAGAGAGCGAGAATATTTATCAGTCGACGCCCGTGCCGGCCAAACAATAAAAGCTTCTTATGGAAAATCTTCCAACAAGAGCATTTCGCCGAAATGGGAAATTCCAATTACTAGTGCCAGTTTTCGTAAATAACGTGTTTTTTGTCGTTGCGGTCAAAACAGATACATCGTGAAATTTTTGGAAATATAATATACGAGAAAAGAAATCAAATAATTGACATTAGCAAGCAAGGAAGCATCTGTACAGTTGCAAACAAGCAATTTTCGAAATAACTTTGTGATATGAAAAGCGACGTACGAATTTGAAATTTCGAACCGCGCGGAATGCACACTGCACAATAGGATTTCCGGTCTTCTTTAGAATTCCTCGTCGCGGATTTCCCAAACATTTCGGAATTCCCGGGTATTTTAGAATCTCTCGTTCTCTCTTGCTCGCCTCTTCGCTCGCTCGCTCGCTCAGGCGCACGTTCTAAATTAAATTTCTAGTTAATACACGTAAAGCCTCGGGGAATGTCATCGAATGCATCAGGACGACTCGGCAAAGAAAAACCTTTTCGCGCAAAATCCAAGATAAAGAAAGTGAGGAGGAAAAATTCAAATTCTAAAAGTAGTCTCGGTGGGGCGGAAAAAAGTTGAACTCGAATAGCTGAAATTCCAGGCCACGTCACGTAACGCGTTTGTCTTGAAAAATGTGGAGAGAACATTCTTCGCTGGTTGTTGCAGGAGTGCCGTACGCTGATCCGCCGACAAACAATCTTCGCTTCGAGCCACCGAGATCACCATCGCCCAAATCATGGGCCGGCGTGCGACACTGCACGAAATTCCAAGCGGTGTGTCCACAGGTGTTGCCCGACATCGAAGACGAAGTCGAGGGCGCACGTCGTCGATACCTCGAGAAACTCATGATGTACCTGGACTCGCAGAACGAAGACTGTCTCTATCTGAACATCTACGCGCCACATCAGAATGCCAGTGAGTATGCTGATTTAAGGGATGCGTCTGCGAGCGATTGCGCGCTAAGTTTTCTGGCTATATATAAAATTTGTCTAATGGCTCGAGCCGCCAACACAACCACACTCTTTTTGCTTGCTTTGCCATCTTCGCGCTCTTCACTAGAGAGCTATTTCCAGACCCACTCCCTTTTACGCAACTTCCAGCGTGCTTGCCCTTTACGCTACACTCCACTATACCACTTTACGAGGCGCAAATATTCGCCTTCTGACGTACGGCTCGTCTCTTTTACGCGAGCCAGCGCACGCCTTGTCTCTGCAGCTTCACGGAAAAATCTCTGGAATTCCTATATGAAATCCGCTCGGCGAAGTACAAAAAGATTACTCGAAGCTCGGGGAGGAGAAATGCTCGTTCGATAAACTATGAGTGTAAAAGAAAGGAGAGCTTTCGAGATGTAGCCGCCCTAGCTCGCTGCTGCGTACATCTTCAGTTTTATTTCACTCGATCTCCGCGTATAGTGTAGCCCGTCATCTTGAGTACCGCATGAATATGAAATGGCATGAAACGTGTACTGATGAAGAAGAGATGCCTCGCGACGTTTATCTCGGGAAAAATATATAGTGAATTTGCCAGCGCGTTGAAAAGTGCATACGGAAATTTGACCCATAAATATAGAGTAATATAACGATCGTAAAAAAGAAAAAGACGCGCGCGCGCACTGGCGAACAATAGAGTAGAAAGCTCGAGAAGAAGAGGAAGAGGGAAAAAGATCTTCTTTTTTTTTCTATTCAACGCTTAGCTCCTTCTTACAGGGTTGTAGCTTAGAGAACAGCCCTCGCTCCGTCACTTTCGCGCATTCTCCTCGGCTCGGCTCGCTTACTTTCTTCTCTCTCTCTCTCTCGTTCTCTCTTTCGAGTGCGCCGGAGAGTTTGAAAAGAACTCCTTAAAATAAACGGGCAGAGCTCGCTCTCACGTACCCACGTGCGCGCCCGGACAATACTTCCACGGTCCTTTGTTGAACGGCTAGTTTATGATAGATATATCGTGGCCTATTGAAATTTCTTTTTAACCAATGAACGAATCCTTTTATTTATAGTCTCTCGCTCGGATGACTCTTTAGCGCGATTTGCGCGCGAATCTCTGGAGAATCGAAGGGGTGTATATCTGCTCGAAGCGCCGCCGCACCTAGAAGATACAGCATACGGATGAGAAAGAGCACCGATTATATA
>JAWWMK010010322.1:0-24803 GCA_035047105.1 Galeopsomyia nigrocyanea
TGTGTGTGTGTGTGTGTGTGTGTGTGTGTGTGTGTGTGTGTGTGTGTGTGTGTGTGTGTGTGTGTGTGTGTGTACACCTGTAAATACAGCTGAAACTGCAAATAACCGACAGAGGTTATCCAGCGAATCGAGTAAAAACAAGTATGATTCATTAAAGCTATTTGGATAATTCCCGTTGACCGTGCGTCGATCCCCCTTTTTCCCTTCCATGTGGGCATCCTTTCTCTCTCTCTCTCTCTCTCTCTCTCTCTCTCTCTCTCTCTCTCTTGCCAATGGGCGTTTGAAAATTCAAATATATACGTAAGCGAGTAAGCATACAAACTCGCTCATCGTTTCAACACAGCGCGCTTTATCCGTACATTCTATGCTGTTTTGTAATTTTATTCGAGAATGTTTTTTTGTTGCGCGTTTAACACTGCTCCCTCTCTCTCGCTCACTTCGAATTTCATTGCGAGCTTTACAGAAAGCTCGCGCGCAATCGGTGCCACGCTGACTTTCGGATTTTCAGGAGAAAGAGGATCAAACGGAGCTTTATGACCTGTGAAAACTGGTTCGGCCCCTTCCCCCCGTCGCCCCGCACGCTCTCGCTACCATAAAATTATATCTTTGACGAGGAAACAAGCGCGCCAACGAAAATTCGATTGCAGCAAGCTCTATATGTCCGACGGATTAATAACGATTAACGCACGTCGATTGCAAGCGCGAGGCTTCGCTCATCCGTGAATCGTCAATCGCTCGTGTTGTTGGATTTTACCTCGAAAAGGAGGCGAGCTCCGAATAATCCGATTCCAGCGTTATTTTCAATGTTTTCAAAAGTAGGATTTGAATAAAAAAAACGTCAACAATGCGCATTCCTTCGACTCTATCGCGAATCGATTGGATTATAATTTTCGTTTTTTTTTTTCTTTTGTTTTACTCATCCATTCGCCCTGTGTAATAGGGTGATGGCACTAATTACCGTCACCTTAAGGAATCAATTCTCCAGTATCCGACCATTTAAGCTGTATATAATTTTGGGAAGCTACAAAAAATAAAAGTAACATTAAAATTTGTTCCTTTTATACTGCAGAACAATTTGGAACAATGTATCATTGAATAAGCGAAAAGAAGGTTCCTTTATTCGCTTTTGTTTAGTGGTCGGTAACTAGTCTTAATGAAAAAGTTGAATGCGCTAGTATCCGGCCACTTTTGTATCATTGTTTAATAAGTAAATTAGATATTTTTACTCAACGAAACAAGTTTTAATAAGTTATATGGGTTCGATAGAGTAGCATCGAACGAATTATTTTGCTTTTGTTACCGAAATTCATTTAATAAACGTTCAAGTAAAAGTAGTCGGATACTGGTGGTCGGTAACTTGTGCCATTACCCTAACTGTCATGGCAAATGAAAAAAATAATAATAATAAAGACGTTGATAGACTCACCAGAACGTAAACAGCAAAAGGCATGACGACCATGGCGACGAGTAGATCGGCCACTGCGAGACTGACGATGAAGTAATTGGTAACAGTTTGTAACGTCCTTTCCCTACGCACAGCCATAATGACGAGGACATTGCCGAAAATGGTGAGACACGGCACGATCACGAGTATCAGGGCCCACCAGTTCTTGGCGTAATCCACTTTGGCACTGGACGCGTCGTCGCACTCGCTGTAATTGCCATAAGTGGCATTGATTGAGCAGCTGACATTAGCGTAACTGGCATTCAGATCGTAATACGAGGTGAGATTGGCGAGTGCGCTGTAGTTCAACTTGTTGATGTAGTCGTTGAGATCGTCGAAGACAAATAGATCCGCGAGGGCGCCGTAGCCGTCGATCGTTGCCAGAGAGTCGCTGTTGTTGTTATTATTGGCCAGCTGCAACGTCTCGCTGTCGTTGCTGCTGCTACTGCCGTTGTTGTTGTTGCTGTTGGCGGCGGCGGCGGCGACGTCGCTGAGCCAACCGAATTCCACATCGACGAGGCTACCACCAGTGGCATCCTCGAGATTGACGCTATCGCTGACGTTTTGAAATGAGAGCCTCGGTATCGTCACTGCTGCTGCTGCTGCTGCTACTGCTGCGGCTGCTTCGTTCGCCCGGCTCTCCATCTCTTCGTCTGCAGCCGGCGGGAAATTCGAATTACCGAGGGACGGATCTCATTAGGTTGCTGCTCGATCGATCGATCCTGCTACTTCTGCTTTCGCCGCCGCCGCTGCTGCTGCTGCTGCTGCTGCTGCCCTGACACCGTTGCCTGCTCGTCATCCGATGCCATCTTTTGCTGCCGTTGCGAGACTTTTTTCTTCTGCTTCTTTTTCCCCTCTACGCCTCTTCTCCTTCTGGTGAAATAGTCAGTGAGTCGTTATCTCCTTCTCGCTCCTCGTTTCCGGAAACAGACGCGCGCGCGCGCTTGGCCAACGCGCTTAAGATGGAGCAGCGCGAATCTCGAGGATTACTGTCTCTCTGCGACGGGGAACGTGTCTAATGCCATCCAACGTCCGATCGATCTACCTGAAACATGACGCAAGCAATTAGATTGACCGACCCGAGACATGCCGTACGGCTAGCTCTCTCAACCATTATATAATCTACGCTCTCGATCTGACATTCTCATTCCAGATTCGGCCAGCTTTGCTTCTCCAAAACTTTCGTTATTTCCAGAAGGGATATTATTCAATTAAATAGTTATAATGGATCGAGTTGCGATAACGCATAGTTTAATAAAGGCTTCCGTCAAATAATTCACTCGAGCGAGTTTAAAGTAAATATACTTTAAAACTATTAATCGAAACGGCCCCGAGCTGTACTTTTCGTTGCGAACAACGAAATTTACGACACAGAATAAATTTCGAGCTCTCAATCTCAAAACCATTAAAGCCGAAGAACTAATGAAGTTACACTACGCTTGAGCTAATTGTGCAATGCCTTTCGTTGATTGCCGAACTTTCGCAGCCATGCATCTAACGTTACTTCAAACCAAAAAAAAAGTGCAATTTATTATCGTAACTTTTCCCCGTCTCGATTTATCACTTCGAGTGGGTTGGAGGCTACACAATGTAAAAGAAAAAAAAAATTTAAGGAGTCAAGAGTTGCGGCTTCGAAATATTGCAAGAGGTAGTAAAAACAAAATAAAGAGGAAAGAATCTGAAACGTTTAGCTGGCTGGCTTCTCACTCGTGGAAACTTCATTAGAGGTGCGTCGCGCGCGACCTCGCTTAAGAGCTCTTTATTTTTTTTTATTTCCACGTAGCCTCCAGCAGCGGACTCGACGTCAGAAAATTTTCCGGATTTCTTTCGAGGTTGCCACTACCACGTAAAAGTCTCAACGCGGACTCGCTATCGGTGCGCAAGACTTCGATCAATCGCGACCATGTTCCCGGGAGATCTGATAGCGCATGCCTTGCATTCTCTTTTTCGCAACTATCGAACTATGCGAGAAATCAAGTTAATTTCGGTTATCTTGACTAACCTCAGCCGTTCTTAGCCTCACTCTCTCTCTCTCTCTCTCTCTCTCTCTCTCTCTCTCCCTGTCTCTCTCACTCTCTCCCTGCGAAGATCCGATAGGAAAGTTTAGCGGCCGATAACGTAGGGCTGGCACATATGCGGTCTGCAGTTTTTTTTTCGTTTTTTTTTGTAGAGAGTAATATTTCATCAAGAAAAATTCTTCTACGGAAGTTCCCATGTGGCCTCCTTTTTAGAATTTTGATCGAAAAAATTTATTAGTTCATTATTTTACTTGTTACTAAAGTGAACTTTTCAACCTACTAGGAATACTATTTTTTTTAAATAGAAGTTAACAAAGAACGACGACGGTAATTTGGTTTAAATAATTTTTAATTAATCGTAAATTAATGACCACCCTGAATTTTTGATAGACCGGGCGAATACATGGAAGATTACCGCTTTATTTTCTTTTAATTTTGGTTAATTTTTTTATTCGCATCTGGCGCGACTAGTGTCTTTATCGGCTCATAATTTCGAAAAAGCAAAGAAATTTGTCAACAATACTTGATGTGTTGATTCTAAATAGCGTTAAAATTCTATAGAAACTCGAACCAAGGTGAGCAGTCACTGGAGAGAGCGACAATCTTGGAGTGTTAAAATAGTGACAATTTCATGGTTGCTCACTATTTAGGCTTAGAAGATCCAAGCGTAAAATAATTTTTTAATCGAACTGTATAGTCGCGTAGGTATGAAAACAAGTCTTTTGTCCATTACTTTCGGTGGGCATGTGTGTTTGAATGGAGATAATCTGATATGTATTCATCAAGCCGTAGGTCATCCGTGACCTAACCCCTGGGCTCCGCTGAGTTTATCAGAATTCAATGTGTCAGCTTCAGCTTCATTATCAATTGATGATTATGAAAAAATTTTGTACAATAACAGATTTACAATTTTGCATAGAAACTTTATATGAGAAAAAAAATCATTTCATTTTCTTAAATCAAAGCTCTGAAACCACCATAATAGCCTATAATAGCTTTGATTAATTGCATAATGTGAATGTACATAATCAAGCGGTTCTCATGATTCTATTATTTAAAACCATCATGATAACTTTCAATAAAAAAAACGTTTTTAAAAAAGAGATCGAGATATTTGGTTGTCTAATTAATTCGTGAAGCAAATATTGACAAACATTTTACGTTTGAACGTGGGAATGCAAATAAGTCAATTGTCGAAAACAATGCTCAACTCGACAAGTATTTTGTTTCGAGAGCTCGCAATTCGCGCTCGACCTCGCAAACTTTTCGGCGTTATTCGGTTCATCAAGCACAGCATATCAAATTTAATAGTCGTGTTGATGTAATTAACACCCGTAGCGTATTGACCAACAAACATAGTTGAATGTCAACGAAAATCGAATAAAATCCAGTTGTCGCTAGGGTGAAAAAAAGCTCAACAAAACAAACTTTAGATTCATCAAAAAAATACACACACCCGAGTTTTACTCTATGCTTATAAAGGATTCAGAAGCAAACCATTTATACACGCACAAGGTTTGAAGCAAAAAGCATTTTTGCCCTGCCCTTGTTTTTTTTTAACGTTTGCCGCTTAAAAATTAAGTTTCAGCTTAAAAGTTCTTCGTAATAAACATCAACGGAAAGTTTAATTTGTAATTAGGAGGCATTTATTAAAATAGCTGCAACAATTTATCTTTTCAAAATTGCTTCATTAATTGTAACAATAATTAATCGCAGCAACTAAAACTTTTATAACAAAATTAGTAAAATGACTGTGAGTGATAGCATGAATATATCCGCTTAACACCAGTAGCAAATATATCGATATTAGCATTCGAAAACGCAACAATAACTAGTATTTACCATCAGTCACGATCCCTGAACAGCAAAATCCACATGGAATTATTCGCTGTGAGTGCCATTTCAATCGCACCAATTAGAAGAAATCGATTACCCACGTTAATTGTCGGCTATTGTATCAATCAATGATGCATATACTTACAAAGTCTCACGAATAAACAATTTTTTTATCAACGGAAATCTGGTTTTGTCCTCGTGCCTATGGTCAATAATCGAGCTTAGAAAGCTCTCAAATCTCCGTAACACTGTCTCATAAATATGTCTGTACTAGCCGTCGGAACGCGAGCGCGCGGGCGCGCGTGCCACCACGTCAAAAGAAACAAATTTCCGTTACACATGCAAATAAAAGCCCTCGCATACCACTCCCCCAATGTATATTTTGTAATGAAAAAAAACAAAATGGCAGCTTTTCTCGTTCTCTAAACAGACTCGGAATAGCGTCGAAGCAAGTTTGCGCGTGTCCGAATTGCCAAAGCTCCGAATGCTCGCACATATACATAAACTTGTCTGTCGACCCTCGTTTTTTTTCTCCTCACCCTTCTCTCCTACTGTCATTCTTTTTCTTTCTGTCTCTCTCTCTCTCTCTCTCTCTCTCTCTCTCTCTCTCTCTCTTTCTCTCTCTCTCTCTCCTTCGCATTTTTATTATTTTCGCCATTCACAGCCAGTCTTATTTTGAATTCCAAATGAGTCGTCCGCGCTCGATGAGTAACTTCCTTCATTTCCCTGCCGCTTCGGTCTGGATAACGTTTCTCAATCGACGCTCACTTTCCAGATTAATTCGACACGGCCAGACCTATCTTCCATTTTATATATTCAAGGTTATTTTTCTTTCCGACTCATTGCGTATTTCAGCATTACAATGTTTGTGGCACGTGCTAACATTGCGGCCTTTGCAGATACTCTCAACTTGTCGAGAGCGAGATTAATTATCGAGTTATTGAACGACACGCAGAAGCTTATACCACTCAACTCTTCCTGCTATTGTGTTTTATGTCCGACGTAAGTTAATTGTTATTCAAGTCGATTTCTATGAATGGAAGCAACGGATGCATGCTGATTTTTTTTTCATCACTGAGCTTGCAAATGCCTCCAAAGATTTTTTTCCGTTTTTCAAGGAATAAGAAAACTAGGTGAACTAATATTCACTTTGATATAGAATTTCTAATTTACATTAGTAGACTCAAATGGTTAGAGTTGATGCTTTTTAAAAAAAATCAATTGTCTTCTGGTAAGAAAAACATATGTAACGAGCGACGTTTTCTTTTTCGATGATTCTGCTGCTTTAACGCTGAAATGACAAGTAAAGCCTGATTTATTGTGGTAGTTCGAAGAAGTACTTGGCGAGAGAGAACTTTATTTTTCGACTACGTATTGATTTGAGCTTTCGGAGTGAAACAAGAAAATTGCGCTCTCCCAGTAGATCAAAAAAACTTTAAAATTTCTCCTCCCCCCCCCCCCCCAAGCTTCTTTCTCGAAGTTTGTTTAATCAGATTTGGTCCTGAAAAATGGACCGACTCAATCTGATTTTCGCGAAAAACAAAATGCAAAGAAGCAATGTCCTGATAATTTACCGAAATTGATTGGAAAATTTATGGGGATAAATATTTATGTCGACGCGAAGATGTCTCTTTCACGCTATACAGTTTTATGTAAATTTCATAAAAGCGCTAACACACATATATTTTTTTTGAAACGTCACTTTCGTAAGGAATAAAATCTTTCCTTGAATAAATCGATACGCATTTTAAGCTCGTGCGCGATATTTTCTCAAACTAAAAACTAACAGAGGCCTACTTTTACCCACGTTATTTACTACCCGATAATGAAATCCCAAGTATTAATCTCCAGTTGGAAGTTTGATAAGAAAAGAAAACGAGAGAAGCTCCAAGCGATAAAAAAACGTAGAAGACATTTACGGTCTCAAATACACACGTACAGCAGCAGATATATATATATAGGTAAAAAAGACAGCTTCTTCGTAGCCTAAACGGCTTTTCCCGAAGTTGCAGGTCGCGAGCGCAAGTATACACACACACACACACACACATTGCCCACAGAGAAGCGAGAGGAAGGCTTTTATACGAGCACTTTAATGGATGTTTTTTATGTGGTGACCGGCTTCTTAAATAGTTTCAATAGGACAAAAACTTTATTTTCGTTTTTTTTCTACTTATTTTTTTCTTTCGTGTCGATTCTCGATAGATCCTCCCCCGGGCTAGATATCTGCGAAAAATCAGCTTTCCTTTCAGTGAGGTGGGCTTCACGCGGCGAGCGCAAATTGAAACCGATTAACGGCCGATCGCTTCGCGTCGTATTTGGCGTAAACGGCAAATCTATTTACGGCTATTGACGGATTTGACTCACGCGAGCAGATGACCCGCGTGCGTGTGTGCCAAAGTTTATGGACTCGTAAATATATATATTCGTATTCATGAAGCTGCTGCGTCGATGTATACTTGAGCGACTCGAATTTTAGAGTTCACTCAACCGAATTGAATATCAAAAAGTTAATGTCTTTCCTCGTCTATTCGCGAAATCAACACTTTCGATGACGGCGATCAATAAGTTTTTTTTTTCACAGAATTTATCATTGTATCGTTAATTTTTACGCGCGCCATATTTTACGCCCTACTTACGACGATGCTATGTAGGCTATATACTGATTATTTCGATATCTTTTCTCTCGTTATTGCGCCGATATGCCTTACTCACATATTCTTCATACGTTCAGGATTCCAGCAGGATTAAGATGAATAGGTACGTTACGTACGACAGTTGACCTTAACAGTAATTACATTATCAACTCGTCAGTTTTCAACGACATAATATAGGTTATTTCAATAATTTCGCGACAACTTTATAATTTCCGATGGAATAGAAAATCAATACCGTTGTATATATATTTATCGGAAATTTCGTGGAAAAAAAATTCGAAACGAAATGTATAAAGCTTATGTATAAAGCTGAGCCAGAGTAAACAGAGCAAAGCGATCTGTTTATTTATGTGACAGGGAGATCAAAATGTATGAGACACTTCTAAAAAGTCGCAATCATCAGCTGTACTCGTGATAAATGACTGCGAGAGTGGCGCACCAGCATATAGCAGTAGCGATAGTAAAGTAAATTTTAAGGTCTGAAAAGAAAAGTCAAATGGCTGGGTTGACGAATGCGGCAAAAACGGAGTCGAGTAAACTGAGAGGCGAGAAAGAGAGAAAAGGCAAAGCGCGCGATGGCGCGGCATTTCACGGTAGACCCCAACGTCGACGACTGAGATTAATACGAGAGTTAATTGTCTAATTAATTGCGAGAAATTAGCAAAAAGCCAAACTAATTATCCTTTTTTTATATTTCATTCTTTTCAGCGCCCGCGCTTCTATACTGTATACATATCTCCCTCGCTCTTTTTACACTCTCCCTCTATCTCTTTTTTACTCCCGTCTACGGCTATCTTCTTTCTCGCAACTTCCCTGATGACCCTTTTCTGCTAGTGCTTGGCATTTCTTATGACCAGGCGAGGCTGAGTCGCTTTTATTTATCGGCCTCCTCTCTTTCCTCGAGAACCGCGCCGCAGCTCCCAAAATCGCCTAAATCCTCTGAAATTGACGCTCAGTATCGTCCCATACATACATGTATATATCTCATGCATAGATATATGTATACGTATCGTTGCAGGTTCGCTGATGAGAAATATAATCTTAAGAGCCAAAAGATATTTACGCGTTTTTTTTTTCTTCTCGCCCCCTGATGCAACGAAACTGATATAACAAATAACTAATAAATATATACGTATACGATTGTTACGACTTGAGCATCGGCTACGAATAGACGATGGGCAAGACGTATCATTAAAAGAAGAAGAAAAGAAATTGTAAACCTACGTGCGTATTGTTATATATTATCGTTATTTATTACGTCATCACCATTTGTCAAAATTTGTAAAGCTTGCTCGTAACCGACTGACACCATTCCATTTCTTTTTTTATTGCAACTAGATCATTGCAATAAACTTGACCCCCGAGGTGTAACGGCATAAGATGTTCGTTTTATTTAAAATCAAAAAACTAACACGTATTTTAGTTTTTTGATTTTAAATAAAACGAGCGTCTTATGACGTTACACGATCAGCTTTTCGAACTTTTTCATTTCGATTACGTAATAATATTGCAAGAAACTTAGCCAGTATAGTATTAAACTTGACAAACAAATATGAAAACATATGAATGTTTGTTTCTTGTATATAAGTAGTAGAGATCGTAGTTTTACATCATAATAAAAATAGCATTCTCGTGGATACCTTCTAACTTGGGCGTCGGTAAAGAATTATACAATTCAAAGTTAAAGTTCATTATTTTTGTTTTCTATATTCTGAGAAATACCGAATCAGTTCAATGTAGTCAGTGAGGTCCAAAGGAACATTAAAATTAGTCGAATTCCCAGTGAAAATTAATCCTAAAGTTAAATAGAGTTTAATAATCGTAACCATTTCAAATAACGTCAAGCAGCATAGTTAGCGAATATAGTCCAGCTTCATTTATTTCCCCAAAGCGCATAACTTTCGTTAACGTTTGCGAAACATTCTTCAAAGCGCGCGCGCGCGCACACACACACACACACGGACACACACGGACACACACGGACACACAAACGAGGTGGATCTAACGCGCATTCCACCTGCACACTCGGACTAATTCCCAAAGCTCCGGAAGCATGTTTTGGCGTAAGCAGTGGCTTGGTATTCGGTACATATTACCAAAGCGTACAGCTTCGCGCAAGTTACACCTTCGGTTGAACAAGCGAATTCTATTAGCAGTGGCGTTCTCCGCCTCGTGTACAGCATCGAAGTTGTGCTCTCGAGGTCAGCGCGCGCAAGTATCTGTCGGAAATCGGGGATACCTTTAGGGCACTTGCCACACATAGCAATTAATTACTCGGCGCAAATTTCAAGAGCCTATCGCCGAGCCGATGCAAAGCACGGACCGTCGCTCGCTTACCCGAGAATGCCAACGACGCTGATAGAGTTTCGTTGTAAATGCTGTAGCTTTTCGGTTATTGCCAATTTTGTCGCCTTTCACGCATATTTGTTCGTTTTAAAATACTAGCGCTGTCCGAGCGCGCTTCGCGGGCACTTTTTTCTGTTTTTTTTTTGTGAAAAATTGAATACACCAATTGTCTACCGCTTAAATAAATCAAAGCGTTTGGAAGCGATTATTACAATTCTATCACGCGGTACACATCAAATAATTCTATAATTTATAATATTCTTCTGCAACAATTTATAATTTTTTGTAATTACAATATTCAAATACCATTTATCATCTCAAAAAGATCGATGAAGTTTTAGCAACTCAAAGATATGTTGAAAAAATATTCAAAGTTTCAAAAATATAAATGCAGTAAAATTAGTAAAATTAATATTGTTTTCGATAATATTTCTGTGTTTTCTAATTTAACACAATTTTTTTTAAACATAACCTCATATACAACAACCTAATCTACGTCAACACTTCTTAAACAATAGCTCCAAAATTTATATGTTTTTACTTGCTAATTTTCCTTTAATTTGTATTGTAAATTGAGTGACGTATTTTCATTCTTAATTGATCTTGGAGATAAAGAAAAACATGTTATTTAAAAAAAATTCATATTCAGCTTAAATCTAAAAATGTTTCAAAATATGGAGAATTGTATTTTCGCACCATTTCATACCTCAACCAATCACAACGCTGGATGTCGGCGACTCATCATTTTTTTAAGATAGGACACTTGGTTGAATTTCTTTGTGATGGATAAATATTAATAATAAGAGCTTACTTTTCACTCCCTACAACTAATTATTTTCATCAACGAGTTACGTTTCCGTGGAAATTTTCATGTTCTGTCAAATATTATTTCTCGCAATTGCAGAAAACACAAATATTGCAATGAAAAGATTAAGACAAACAAGTAACAACGAGTCGAGTACATTTTAGTGTCATCTGTATTTATTGAGTAAACGTGAACTCGATGAACTTTCGTTTGGAGTGTTGAAATAAAATCAATTTTGTCGTTCGGGAATTTGTTATTGTAATGGCTAAAATGATATTTCAGTATTTAACCAACAAACGTGCCATTATTTCACAATTACCAAATAGAATATTCAAGATAACAGTGAGCCTTGATACATTTTTTTATCCATTTGTCAATATATTTGTAAATCATTTGCAGAAAACAAAAAGCAGCGATTTTGCAATAATAATATGAAAAAGTCAATTTGTTACATATCCTTCGCAAAAATATCAGTTGATCAACTTTCTTGAATAAAATATAAGCATTTCACAGCGTAGAATGCATAAATTCATCAGAAAGAAAAAGTTTTTTGCAAAAGAATAACAAAAGAGATTTTCTCTGGAGCCGCGGCAATTGAATGTTTAGAAACTCATATATAATCCAGTGAGCCGCAGCAAAACTTAACTACGCGACACGACGCCAAAGTCAGAACTACTTTGGATTACATAATTCATGCCCTTGATACGAGAACGAAGTTATTAAAGAAAAAAAAAGAAGAAAGGTGAAAGTTGCTTAAAAGTGCAGGCGCACGAGCCTTCCGGCATCTGTTGCAAGCTCGCGGAGAGTTCAAGTCCGAAGTGGTGAGCGCGCGCGCGCGCGGCTAGTTGCGTCTTTCGATCGCTCTTTAATTATCACCAGCCACGAGCGCCGCGCGTATACGGTCAACTTAGCAATTCAAATTGCCGGCTGTGCATCCTTGACTCGGATACGTATCCAACCTGTGCGTGAAAGCTCTCCCCGTCTGCTAAGTTTAGCTACTCTCGGACAAGACGTTGGACCCGCATACAACCAACTTTCTTTCGCGGATATGAAACATACGTGAAGAATTAACTTGAAATGTAATTTTCTTTTTCTGCTATGAACTATCATCCTTGATTAGAGCTTTTAAGTGATTGTTTTAGTTATATAGAAAACTCGAGCTTTTCCCCTCCCACGCGTTTTTTTTTTGGATAACTTTCAAATTCCCTGGTGGCTTATGAGTATAAAGCTATACGATGACGTACTTTTTCCGAAGTTTTCTTTTTTACGATGATATAATTAAATCACACCTGAAATACAAAAATTAACTTTACGATTTAATCTTTGCGAGGGTGTCATCTCTACATTGGAATTTCTCATTCTGTTTCGGAATAGTGGCTTTGTAACACATTCATGAAATTAACCAATAAATCAAACTAATGTGGAATTCGAATATTGAAATAGCTTTGAATACAGCGGTACTGAAATTATTGTGTGTCATTTTACGTGAATTAAATTTCGAAAGATAGAAATGTAATGTAATATCTGTGAAATTGAGATGCTTGCGGGGATTCGAAATTGGTTAGAAATCCGAGAAATAAAGACATATACAAGTTATTTGCTTTCTTTTTATTCAAGCATCAAATTTTATATTGTTATGTGCCACGTATAGTTACATGTATCGGTTAATAAATACAGCTCAAAAGTAAATTAAATATATGGATTTTTCTAAGTATCCAGTGATAATATGGCATTAATAATTATATTGCAACTCAAAAAATGCGCTCAATTGTTGATAAACGTTAAATTTGCTGCTGGGAGACTGAAAAAAAATGTTGGTGATGAGTTTCAACTCTGATGATAAATTTACGTACACCCACGGCGCTCTTGAGAAAGTTAGTTTTTATTTATCGCTGATGTCAGTTGTATTCGCGCGAAGTGAATGTAAGGCAAGAATCTCCCGTAAAATTAATGTACACTCGCTGTTCGAAACTTTATTCAAGATCAGCTACAATTTCGCTGATTAAGAAGTAAACTTTAAGCTTGACTCGAAACGCTTGCATAAATAAACTCGACTCTCGACTCCGAACTTGATTACCAAATAAAACAAAACTTTTTTTTGGGATTTCAGTTCAATTGATGAAAAAGTGAAAAAAAAGCCTAAGACTGAGCTGATATCCCCGTGATAATAAAAAAAAGAAGCGTATCAGAATTTCTATTATTATGCATTGAATTGTCTCGCCTGAAAATTGGTTACATCATAGACGACGAAACAAGAGAAAGAGATACTTCCAAAGAAAATTGAAGCAGCAGTAGCTCCACCTTGAAGAAGAAAAAAAAAAGGAGAGCGCGAGCGAGCAAGCGAGAGAGAAAGCGACACGCTGGCAAAGACGCGATAATGTGCTGGCTAATTGAAACTCATGGCGATGGAAAAATGGCATTATACTCACATTATGAGGGAGGCTGAGTTCCGCCGCCGGTAGGATCAAAGCGTGGGCGTGCTACCTTGGAAAACCCGCGAGCTTTCTCTTTCTCTCTGGTTCTTGCTCTCGTTCTCTTACTCTCTCTATCTTAATTGAAGCGTCCCACTAATTTAGCACTTTCTCGCTTGGGCTGCCACTCCATCGATCCATCGGAGGAACCTCCTCGCGCTAAACGCCTTATTTCATTCGCGCACGCAGAGCCTCTTCTTCGCGCGAGCGTCATCTCAGATCCTCTTCATTCGCGCTACCACTCTCTTGCTATATCTATATACACACACAAAGCCTTCTCTCACACTTGCTCTCTCTCTCTCTCTCCCTCTTTGTGTTAACCAAGTTTTTCGTCTGTGCGATGCTTATAACACTGATGGATGCTGCGCGACTTTTAAGTCATTTTGCGCTCTCTGCTCTTTCTCTCTCCCTTGACGTCAACCGTGATTTATTCTCTTTTTTTGTTTTTTCGCTTCTCAAATAAAACGAATTCACCGGCGTGAAGAATATTATCCTTGAAGTGTTGCGTTAACACCGCTAGAACGCGCCCGCTTGCTCCAGTTTTCTTCTTGCCCTGTGTTTGTTTAGGTTTTGGTTTACTCCGACCGCCGCTCCACTGTTTGACTCTCTTCAACTTTTTTTTTCGCCGCTGTTTTTCTGTTCGAGCGTTAACCTCTCACTTCTTACAATTTCATCACCGTTTTGTCGCTCTTCTGCAAGTGCGTTTTAATTATTTCGTTTGTACACCTCGACACTTCGGCCAATTTAGCAATAACGGATTTTTCAACGTTGATACATCTTTTCGTTTGTATCTCTCGTTCGTTATCTTAAAACTCCATCACATAACCCAATAACTCACTGTATCTCCAGCTCTCGTGCGTATTTTGTTTTTTTTTTGTCGGTTTCCGTTTGACGTTCAATTCAATTGAAATCGCCGCGACAGAGAGAGAACAAAAACTGAATTGACGTGACGTAAACAAAAATTCCCGCGACGTTTGCCGAGTTTGATATGAATCTGTGCGCGCACACTCTCGGGCATTCATCGGCAGATAGGATAAGAGGTAGTGTATCCGGCGAGGGTACGGACTGAACGATAAGAGTTGTAATTGGGTGAATGCAATTTGGCATTGTATCGGTCAACGAGAAAATAAGAGAAAGTGAAGCGCTGTCAACCGTGAGTACAATAAAGCGGAGAGCGCAAGCTCGAAATCACAATTGCAAGCGTCCTCATATTGTACCTCAGTCAATGTGTGTGTGTATATGTCTCTCTCTCTCTCATCCGGTGCGTGCGAATTGGCGTGAACGAGCACGCGCGCACACCGCGGCTCCGACTCGTGTTCTCTCACTGCTCGCTCGTCGGTGAACGAACGACGACTACTGCCTGCCCGCTTGCGCGCCCGATACTCGTCAAAGCTTCACGTTGCCAGAGGGCGCGCGTGCCAAACAGCCCCTCTTGCTTTCTATATACTCGGCTCGCAAGCAGCATAGGAGAAGAAAAAAATAACACATACTTGCGTGAGTAGGCGCTGAAGGCAAAAATCGCTCGTATCACCACTACACGCAGCTGGGGGACACTTTTTCTTTACATTGGCTCTCTCTCTCTCTCTCTCTCTCTCTCTCACTCGGCTATTTTATTTTTTTTCCTCTCCCTCTCTCTTTCTAGGCCTCACTCGCTTTTGTGCTCGACCACTAGAATTGATGATTTGCGGTTAGATGAGACGGATCTCTTTTTTTTTCATTGGCTACTCTGTGATCAATGCATTTTACTTTGAATGTAGTTATACTTTCGGTCACGCGGTGATTGATCGTAATTGGAAAATTGAAATTCACTGCCTGTTCACGCCAGAAATGGATTTTCGAAAGGGAGACAGTTTAATGTAGCGTGAATTAGTATGTAATTTGAAAAGTTTTTAATGTCTCGCTATTGCTCGAAATTTGCCCTGCTGCCAGCAAAATATGATTAACTACTATTTACGAAATATATTACCAACTGCAAGTAGTAAGTGATTACTCATCTCTCCATTACCGCGAAATTTAAAAATAAACATCTAATGCTAGTTTCTAAACTTTTCATCGTCAAAATAAATGCGTGAATTGTACTGGTGATCGAAATTCGTAATCCAAATCCGATTTTCTCACAGATTACAGTACGTTTTCGCTAAAATTTGTTATGTTTCGTGGGAACATTTGTATAGTTTCAAGAAATTTTTTGTTTCTAAATACAATAACAACGAAATTCCAACATAATTTTGTAAAATGATTCATAATTTGTACAGTATCTGAAGGATACTGTTTATCATTGAACTGTAACGCCAAATACGTAATTGCGATATTCAATAAAAGAATTCGGGTCCAGATATCATTGAAATTATTCAACTAACAAATTACAATTTGAAAATAATAGTCATAAATATGTTAGTTAACATCGTGAACCTTTTACTAATGATTTTCAGATAGTGTGAGCCTCTAGCAAAAATTGCGCTGTGGATGAGCTGTACAGAATCAACCAACCAGCACTTACGGTCAATATTAAACATTCATCATCTTCAAATCAAGTTGCGTGAGTTAATAGATTCTAATTATACCCTTCTGTTTTAATTAAAAAAAATGTTAACAATTCGTCTTCTACAATATCGATTTTGAAGAGTGTAGCGTTAACGTAACTAAATAACTGAATATTCTCAGTTGAGATTCTACATTCGAGAACCTTTTGACAGTAAATATAAATCAGAAACGGTTTTACATACACATTCACATAATAGTTAAATAAAGTGTACGTAATAGAATAAAGCCATAAATAAATCATACGTAATCACTTGACTCAATAAACTTTGACCTTGAATGCAGAATACGTATATGTTACTTGAGTCCATGTCTGACTAAATACGGACCTATACTACTTACTCCATCCTAATGACTTGCTGGGATATGTTATTTATTTGAAATGATTTATTTTTTGTCGTAAAATAATTGAAAGGTGATTTGAAAACATCTAATAGAAACATTTTTTTCCCGAGAAATGTCGATCCGTTCAGTAAACCAAATCATTTCAAAGAGAATTATACAAAGAAAATTTACGCAGAAGACACGTTATTTCGTTTCGTACTTACGTGTTCATCGGAAAATCATTTTCTCTTATAGATACTTGTTGATTCTGAATAATATTGACAGTAAAGTGACGCTAAATGAAATCAAAATGTGTCGCGGACATAGCGTACAAATGCTGTTTCTTATTTGCCCGAATTCTAGACGGCCCTCGAGAGAGAAAATATTTCAAAGGTCCCGCGTTTGTTTACGAAGAGACGGACCGGATAAGAGGATGTTCATAATCCGAATAAATAGTTGACTTTGCAGATTTTGAAAATATACTCCGAAATTTGATAATGCTAAATTCGCAACAAAAAAATTCAAACCCATTGCGGTTTCATCTTTTCAAACTCTCTCTACTTTTTTATTGACCCACTAGCAAATCAAATCGGGGAGAGTTGAAGTAAAAGTTTTATAATACGTATAAAAGCTGTTCCAATATACATTCGATTGTTATCCGTGGGAAATTTTATTTCTTCTATATCCACATTCATCTAAATAAACATCAAACAATGTTGTAATAATGAAATAAACAATACCTGATAGGAAATATATTTACGCAAAACAACTGCTATAATGACGAATCGGAATCGTACAAGCAATGATTAAGTAATTGTTTGATTAATCCAACAGCAAGTGTAAAAATAAATACAAGTTAGATTAATGAAATCGAGACTGAAAAAGCACACAGTGGACCCGTAGCCATTAACAAATAAAAACCAAACAAGATAAACTATACCCAAATCTCTTTTTTATGGTTCATAAAAGTAAATTAATTTAAGCGAAAAAAAAGCCATTCGTTAGCCAACGCATGAATAATTATTACCCTCACGTACGGGTCGTGTACATAGTCTTGTCCCTCTGACTGATACCAAGGTCAGCATGGCGGTCGCATGAAAAATACAGTAACGCACAAAACATTTCTGACTAGCGCGCTTACGTTCCACCCTAAAGCGGCGAAAATTCAAGCAGCCACGAATCAATTCTGTTAAATGGCTCTCGATGGAAAGGAAAAAAAATAGATCGAAGCGAGAAAGAAAAACAACGTATTTTAGCAATCAAATGTATACAAACAACACGATAAATTTTCTTCCGAGTGCCATACATGTATAGATGCGCGTGCGTGATGTATCAGTGAATTCAGGTGTATTTTTTTTCTTTCTGATACGCTTGATTGCTGGCGGTACTGGTATTAGTTTCATTTACGAAGCACGAATCGTTCTGAATCATTTATGCGAACGCTCGCGTTTTTTCGCGAGCGAACTCAGGCACATTGTTTTGAAATTGCAGAGCGCACTCGCTCGCTAGCTGCGTGCCATAAAAGTTTAACGATCGATTTTATACTATGTGTGTGTGAGTGGATGCTTTTTTTTCGCCTCCAATTATGATTGAGCGAGATGTAAACTATAAAATCCCGTCGAGTTATTGCCTACATTTTCATTCACGGTATATGAATTGACTAAAATATTACTTTTTTTTTAAATTCCCCAAGCTTTTATTTTTCACACGCATACGCAAATAAACCGTCGCCAAATTGTTGCGAAAAAAATCTTTGGTGATTTTATGTACGGCAACAAATGACCTGCGAAAAAAAGAATGTTAATATTTTGAGAATATTCTCTTATTGCAAAACGAATTCTGCTTGGTTCAAGAATATTTTTTTTGTGACATGAATATTTATTTTTGTAGCAATGAATCGTCTTGTACTTTCGCTAATAATAACTGAAATATGTTTACGCATACGAAGATGTATTACGTAAATATATTTGTAGCTCGTGAATCAATATTCGAAAATATCACAACAATAAAACCATGTCGGGTGGGCAGAATCCATTTACACGAGAGATGATGAATGACAGACACTGGAGAAAAAAAACATCCTTTTTGAGTGTTTTCATCCACGTTTGATGCATATATCTCAATAGCATATTCAAATTAAATTACGTGAATAATAAAAGAATGACATTGATTGAGGTGACGCGCACTCTCTGGTGACGTAAATTTCACGAAAAATTCTTAATGTATTAATATTGATGGTCTCTTTCGAAAACGTAAAATAAAATTTATAAGAGCCCGTCTTCAGGAAAAAAAAACAGCATATATATGGTCTCAATTTCGTACTGAAATATCTCGTACGTGTCTCAAATGATAATTCGTTTTGACATAATAATATTCCATATGTTTCATACAATGGAAGCGTGATTTTGCAAAGACGGCATTCGAGGATAGAAGTTTTATGGATACATCGGTATAAAAGTTGATATTGTACGGCACTAGCGGAGCAAGAAAGTTACGGAAGTATATTACGTTACAGAAGCATGAATACTTCCTTTTGAATAATGTACCTACGTGACTTGTACATAATTTCACTCTAGTATAGCAATAATTATGATCTGATGGACTTTTTATGGGTAGATATTTTTTTATGCATGGAATGGTTATAATGGTTGGTAAGCATAATTTATATTCCAACGGTGTCCATCTTTATAAATTAATGCACTCGACTAATAGTATTTGTTCGACTAATCGGAACTAAAAATTTCATTATTAATGATTGTATATAGAGCTTTCTTTGTATTTTCATCGCATAGCTAAAGTAATAATTCGATATGGAAGCAAATAAGAGTGCCACTGAATAAAACTAAGTTAGTGTAGGAGAAGCAAAGATTTCCGTAGCATTTTTACAAGTGGATAGATAAGAATTTAATTAAGTTAGAAGTGTTACTTGCCACAAAGTTTTGTAGGAACCCAAGGGACGATCTCTGCAGGGATGAATGGAAGAGAGGAAGGACGAGGCGTGACATCAATGGCTTGTTAGGGTCGCAGCCCCCCTATATGAGCGAAGTCGTGACATTAGCCTGATGCGAAATTCGATATTGAATAGGCCACCTACCTAGAAAGCATTTGCGCGATGCATCGTGCGATTAAAGAAGCTCAATTAATACTTTCTTTTTATGTATTTATTTGAAACTTTACTCTGATATTTTTAGAAAATCTTAAATATTTTACATATCCCTGTAAAAGAAATGTTCATAGTTGATTAGAGCATCAAAGAAGTATTAACTCGTAATCGTGAATATAAAACATTTGAAAAAAAGGCTTTCAACATTATTCCAGTACAAAAATAACATCTAAAAGGAAATTCTTAGTTTTTCCCTATTTTATTTTTACTCTCGAGATAAATTGAAAATTGAATGAAGAATGTCAAAGGTTTATTTGCTTTTATTGTCTTTCTTTCTTGCAACGCATGGCAACATGCATAAAAGAAAACTTTTATGTCCATTGCAACGGGAGATTTAGTTTAATCCTTTTTGTTCATTCAGATTCTTTCAAGAAGGGGGCTAATTTATTTTTTTTTCTCGCTCGAAGAAGTGAAAACTAGTCGTGCGAAGCAGCTTAAAATAGACAGCATTGGCGATTTTATTCCTTTCTCGCTTGGTCCGTCTTTTTCTTTTCTCTTTCTCTCTTTCGTTTTGGCTCTTTAGTACGCGACCGCGCGTAATTCTGAGGGAAATCTCAAGAGGTACGGAGAAGACATTAATTCGTCGTCTTAATGCGCGCACTTAAGTCCGAACGTAGACAATCGCTAATCTCACGGTGAAATATACACCACCACTTTAATCCCTAAGCCTTATTTGAACTGCAAAACCGCATCTCTTACTCAACTTGCTTTCTTCTTGAAAATATATAGATGCGAAGGTCCTCGCCATACGTAAAGATGCTCCTCTTTAATCAAGGCTACTTGTTTTCAGTTTCAGAGAATTCTCGAATAAAAACAAACTCTATTCAATTATTCTTCCGCCTACTCCTGGTAAAACACAATGGACATCGTTGTATAAGAAAATGCTTCATTTGTTTATCACGTTGAAACACGACTTGGTTCAAAAATATAACCATTGGTGTGCGAATTTGGATTAACATCTTGTACTTATTGAATTACTTACACCCATCACATTCATCACCTATTGAAAATTTTCCACTAAATATCAGATAGTCGGAAAAAATTTTGATTTCTTGGAATTTACTAATTTTTCGAAGACGTTTAATAAGCATATGAATAACAATGCTGAATACTATATCTGCTTCGCATATGATTATACTGTATGAACCTTGCTACATGCCTGATGACAGCTCGTATATTCATCTAAATTAGAGGTTCATCATCTCTGTACCTCCGGCTCGAAATTTTCTTATGATCCTACGAACTGTAACATACGCGCTATGTCAAATATGCTTGAAACTTTTTGCGTATGTATGTAATAGCAAGCCAGAATATACCTACCTAATAATTAGACCCGATGACCATAATCGACATTCAGTAAGTCATATTTATTTAATAGGTCAGTTTTTGTTTCTAATAAATGTACTCAATAATTTTTCAAGTTCATTTTATGCTAATCCTTTATCACTTGTATACATAGTTTTGTAGTTATAAGTTATCTATATTAATATGTAATTACCTTGAAATTATGAAACTTCATTGAACACTTTTCCTATATTTCAGATAAGTTTTGTGTTAGTATGGAATCTCTTCACGATCGCAAGATAAAACTCTATGCATTAGTAAATAATCGGTTGGTGATCACGGCATAGCTTCTGCGAAACAGATATTAGGGGTTCTGAAATAGGCAGGGTTAAGTATGTTTTCCTATACAGTGAAGTAGCATCAAGTTTACTTATATCATATTGCAATCAATTTATTATTATTTCTTTGTAAACACATTTTTTACATTGATGTTTATCGTAAATAATAGAAGAAAAAATACTTCAATAGGAGTAATAGTATAATAATAATACTATTCAATAATATTTCATTAGTTTTTTCATAACCATCTGAGATTTGATTGAAAAAGCTATTGGATAATAAGTTTCGATAGCTATTGCATACTTATTGTGCATGTGCTAGTTACTGAATAAAATTTGAATAAAATAATGTTCACATATATTTTTTTTCATATATTCAGCAGTTTATATTTTTAGAGGTGCAAGTTAATAAGATACTGATGTTATATCAATTCAATAATTATAATAATGCTTACAATAAATTATGGGTATTTCGAGGATATTTTTTATTGATAATTGCAAAATTGAGAATACTACAAGCTCTATGCTTGTGTATAGTATCAAAGAAAATAGTTAAAATAAAAATTATTTTTTTACTAACTCGCACAATTGCATAATTCATTTGGCAAGATATGAAAAGCCTACAATTGATGTCTGGCCTATTTTACAAGAAATACTTGTAAAAATCAGCTAGTTTTTAGCGAGATGATAGAAGAAATGAAATTTTGTTTTCCATTTTGAAAAGTATTCAAATTGAATACTATCAACGTTATTAGGTGAATAAAGAATTGCAAAAGATCATCATTTGCGTGAGTAAAGACATAAAAATGTAAATGTAATCAACTTTTGCATCGTATGAACGTGTACTCGACACTAATGTATGGCTTCCTTAATCTCGGGTCGAACTTTCACAGACATAGAAATGAAAGAGGGATACTCATAGGGTCTTCTTTTTTGCACATATAGACGCTTCCATTCAAATGTCATCCTTTACAGTATTTTCGTAATTACTTGCTATTCATACTAATGTCCAGCTTTTCGGTTTTAAATATGAATAATTTTGAAGCATTCATATATTGTAAAAATAAAAGTTTTCTTATACGGTTAATGATGTTGATCAAATGTTATTAAACATCGATTAACCGTATCTTTAAAGTACGTAATCTCACAAATAAATAGTATATTTCTTGTCAGGTACGGAAAGCCCTTATTTACGAAACGATTAAATGTCGGCCCTCGTCTTCGGCTCGGCCCGATATTTGCTCGTTTCGTAAAAAGGCCGTAACAGATAAGAACTATATTTTTCAGTCCGATAGCCGAAAACAAGCGGCAAAGATGCGACTTGGAGGTTAGAGGGCTGAAAATTAAATTATTATGACTGTTTCGAACTTCATGGATGGATATAATATGGTGATGAATTTCTTGTGGAATTTTTTGGGGATAATAGTAAATCATAAACTTGATGCCGGCAAATAAAATGTCTGTACAGTGATTCATATTTTTTGTTACTAGTTTTTTGATGGAAGCAACTATATTGTATCAAATTTTCAATCTATTATATATATATATAGAAAAAGGTTTCTTATCCGAGTAATTAAACTCATCCGTCCTATTGGAGCACAAAACTTATTTATTCCTTACTTTCGCGTTCAAAACCACTCAGTTTCGGAAAGATTATTTCTTTCTCGGTTAGAGGGTGGGTAAGAAATAATCTTTCCGAAACTGGGTGGTTATGAACGCGAAAGTAAGGAATAAATAAGTTTTGTGCTCCAATAGGACGGATGAGTTTAATTACTCGGATAAGAAACTTTTTTCTAAAGAACTTGTGAGCAGCCTGAATAGGCAAAAATCTGAAAGATATATATATGTATAAACTTTCGTTCCATCAGAAATATAAAACACATTCATATAATTAAGTAAGGGTCTCTTCTTTTCTGTTCATATTCACTATTTAGTTAACGTGAGTAAAAGACCGACTGTTGATATTTGCCACATGTTACAATTTGTATAGAGTTCTATTTTATAAAGTATTGATAAATCAGATTTCTGTCTGAGAATTCAGTTATCATACCACAGCGCATGTGCAGTACAACATTTCCAGTTTGGTAGAAGATACGAACAGATTTTCACCTTATCGATAGATGGTCTTAGTATACCCTTTAGAGGGAAGAAAACAAAAATGCTTTTTAGAAATAGGCATGATAATTAATACTTTAATGAACATTACACTGCTATCAGAAATTTTAAGCTTAGATATTTATAAAGGTTAATCGAGAAATTATGACGATTGAATAACCACCTTCATAACTTACTAAACTTGTAGTCTTGATTATATTACTAATACATAAAGTATTTTTCACATCGTACATAATGAATACAATTCCATTTAGTATTTGTCCAGGATATCTAAAAATAATACTTCTCTCTACTCTAATAGATAGGGAGACAGAAGGAAGTAGAAGAAACGTTAACAAGTTTTGTAACTGAGTAAATCAGTGAATAAAATTATTGTAATCATAAGTTATAATAAGAATATTAATTCTTGATGGTAATAAAAAAGTATCTATATTTTCTAAAAATTGAGTTGACACTGAATTCTAAGTGATCTCTATCGAAAATATCATTGTAGAAAAAGGCAAAAAAGTAAGTATTTATAAGTTTAGATCTATGAATAAAAACATGATTAAAGCATATCCTCTCTCAACAAATACATCTCTAAAGAGCAGGCAATTTTTATGCTTAAAATTTTGGTTATATACTGAACATTAAAAAGCACCGCCCAACAACGGGCACTTTCATTATTGAACATGGGCTTTAATCAAAAGCTATTTTTCTATTTCAAAATCTCTCAACGCATTCCCACGCTCCCATCCTCTGCCACACTTTTTAGTCTCTCAATAACAAACACCTACAAAAACGGATTTTTCCTCATGCCTGAAGGGCAATGGAATTAGAGAGGTTCCAATGGTATGATACAATAGCAAGTTTGCCCTTCAGTATGCTTCTGGGAGTTTTTTTTCAGGAGCTGCATATGTTGATTCACACCAGCTCGGAAAAAATTCATAATCGTTTAAGTAAATTGTGACTACATAAAACCACTCGCCTTATCTTTTAGATTAAAAATGTCATAACTTACATCGCTTTGAACATAGATACTCTTCAAAGAAACTCAAAAATATAGCGTTTTGGCTTAATGACAAATTTCAATAGTAGCTTGTCCAATAGTGCTAAACTTGAATATTTGGAAACCATAAAAAAATTAATTGACTAATATTGATTTCTCGAGAATTTACAGAATCTAAAAACATGATGGAAGTTTTAGGATTTCTTTTGGCCGGTCGAACACAGAAAAAAATCTAGTAAGTAGTATCAGTTTTACAATCTAAACCTTCTGTCTAAATACAACACGCCGGACTTCATCGTCAAAGCATTGTAAAGCTCGTTATTAAGCTCGAATTTCAGAACGGATTTAATTACTATGCTATAGGTATAAAAACTACAGCAGCGATGAACGAGCTTGATGAAATATCCTTGTGACAGAATTTTCCAATAAACAGTTGTTTCAATTCATTGTTATACTGCTTATATATATATATA
>JAWWMK010010333.1:0-24797 GCA_035047105.1 Galeopsomyia nigrocyanea
GCCCCACATCTATACCTAAACTACTAACAACCATGAAATAAATCATATCTACGTCTTCTATGACGTAAAATGAAGAACCCTTTTTATTCCCGAATCGATATATAATTATTCAACGTTTTTATGACCATTTATATACGGCTATTTCAATAAAAATCGATCGAAAGAAATCGAAAAAAGCTTAGATAATAAATTAGTATTGAAACGAGGGCCCTTGCGAAAAGTAAAACGTTTCGCTTTTGCGATTTTTATTTTTTGTACTTGTCCTTTTTATGATAATATTACTTGTAAACAACATCGCGAAATCAATCGATAGATCAAATTTTATAAATTCAAATTATGTATTACTAAAATTTTCGGATGTTTTGGATACGTTTGCAGATGTGTTTCGCTATATCCTACCGAAGGGAAAATCAGCGCCAGTATGAACTGAAATCACCGACAGAAGCAGATTGTAACGTGTGGATCGAAGCGATAAGGGAAGCCAGGTAACTCATATGCAGTAATCTATAAGCCTACTTATCTTGCATTGGTAACCTCAGATATTAAATTAATTCTGTAAAAAATGATTTCTGGAACTGATTGTGAGCGCAGATCGAGAATATTAATAAGAATTGTGTTGCGAAATGATAAAAATATCGAGAAAAATATACTATCCATTAGCTACAGATATTCTTCTAAAACGTATTAACGCTCGACTCGTTTGAAGCACATGAATGCTGAAATTATAATACGAAAATAATAAAACTATGAATTTCTCTTGATGAATTAATAAGAACATGTTTTTTTCAAGTTAATGATACAAAAATGTTCGAGAAGTATATACGATTAGTTAAAATTTTGAAAATTGTATTTATTTTAAAAAACATGTTTGTTTATGGAAAATGGGTTTCATTTACATAATTATTTTAGCTTTAATAAAATGCTCCTTCAAAAAGAAGAACTTCAACAAAAGCACTTACATTTGCTGCAAATTGTTGAAAGTGAGAAAACAGCAAAATGGCAGTATACACAGCAATGTGAAGAGCTTACGTCCGAGATCAAGAAACTTCGCGCTGAGGTTGAAAATATTTTACAAATAAAAATTTGATGTTCTTATGTATAGGTACAAATTCTCACAAACTAAGCACTTTTCAGACTTTGTTTTTAGAATTTGTACAGGAAAATGACATTATTTTGCAAAAGAATACAGTTTAGCCCACGCAAATAAAGCTGTTATTGACGTGGTCTTTTATCAATTTTTCAGTTATATGCGCTGAAGAAAGAACTTTGCCCAAGCATGACAAGCAAGTCCTGCGCAAGTCATGGAAATTTTCCAAGAAGAACAAGTTGCAGTATTAATCCAAGCTTGCTTGGAGGACATCTTGGCTCAAGCATTGAACCTGAGGGCGAGGATCATTCAACTGGATTCAGAGACATAGAAGAAGGAAGCATTGAAATGCAGAAAATAAAAAAAGTACAAAGCTTTTTTCGGGGCTGGTTGTGTAGACGTCGCTGGAAGCAAATCGTCGAACAGTACATTAAAAGTCCGCATGCAGAAAGCATGAGGAAGAGAAATAGGTAAGTCGAAATCTTTCAGATTGAATACAAATTCAAAACTGTATTTTGGTGCGGTAATCTGCACAGAATATTAACAAAAAAACTAATGACAAGTAATTTTATCATATCGATCCGAAAACGACGGAATAATGAAAAAATGTTATAATACATAAAATGTGCTTTCAAATTTAGTTTTAAATTTAAAGATTTCATGTTTTTTATACATTGAATGAAAATTGATTTCTCAAACTTTAGTTTGCTAATGTAATACTTACTATGGTCAAAATATTTATAGCAGATAATACAACTATTTTGATTGAATATTTTTTGAGCAGAATTTTGATTTTATTGCTGATTTGTAAATGTATTTCAGCTTGGTATTCAAAATGGTGGAAGCGGAAGAAGAATATACGGAGCAAATGGAAGTACTAGTCAGTTGTTTTTTAAGACCATTTAAAATGGCAGCAAGTTCGAAAAAACCTCCGTGCAGTCATGAAGATGTTAATAGTATTTTCTTAAACAGCGAGACTGTGTTATTTCTTCATCAAATTTTTCTCAAAGGATTGACTTCGCGAATGGAAAGTTGGCCAACTTTAGTTTTAGGTGAATTGATCCATAAATTATATTATTTACCAAGTAGAAAATACTTAAACATTTAGATGTAAAGATTTATTTCATTAAGATTTATAAATTTGTCTTGTGCAATAGCATTGTATAATTTAAAGTCTCAATTAATTAATTTTCAGGTGATTTATTTGATATGCTACTCCCAATGCTATCAATCTATCAAGAATATGTACGAAACCATCATTACTGTCTTCAAGTGCTCACCGAATGTAAGCAATCTTCGTCGTTTGCCGCATTATTAAGTAGACTGGAAAACAAAAGTGCTTGCTATGGCAGATCTATTGAAACATTTCTCACGTATCCAATGCACCAGGTAATTATTACCTTTCCCGATATGTTTTATTCATTCAAATAGTAGGCGATGGAAAATAAAATATTATAGATTCGAGAATTCGTGAAATAAACATTTAAAATAATTGAATGAAAACATTTATTTATTTATTTGATAAATTTTACGGACTCAAAATCCTTTACAACGTTTGTTTCATAATTTAATCTTGCAGCCACACAAAAATATACGTAAGCAGAATTTATAAGTAATAGATACAATCAATCATCAGCAAAACATAATCGTTTCCTAGAAGCCCACCGTAAGGGAGTATTTTTTTAATCACGAGGAAATTATTAATTAAAAAAAAATTTCGTCTACTCATGTATTCTAATTTTTTTTTCAAACTCTTGCAAACTTACATAATTAGGAGGGAAATATAATATGAACACATAAATTAAGTACAAATTATTTGTTCCCATTTATTAGAAATACTTAGTAAAATCATCGTAAAAGAAAAAGAATCGTAGTTATTTTCGCTATTCAAGGACTGCCAATGCAGTTGGTAGCATTTTTTAAATTATTTTTACAACACCGTCAAGACATATTTATTAATGTGACATTCAGTATGTGATTCTCTCGCATTACATGTAGTCTTCTATTACGAATATCTTGTTCATGCGTATTTATGAGGCCAAAAGGTCAAACGCTCGTGACGTAGTAGAAGCAGCTTGGCTCATACGGCCACGTGCAACTTTTGCGCGTACAAAAAGTTTCTTGAACGAGACTTTTCTGTAAAATACCGAGTTGGTACGACTCTTCAGGCCGAGAATTTCAGATTTATCATTTAGAGCAAAAAATTCTTAAATATTTAAATAAAAGTCCATCTTAAAAAACTCTATTAGAGATGATATTGACGTCTTTTGAAAAATTGCTGAAATTGAATTGGTTGTCGAATATTACCTGAAATGATTAAATTAAGCAACTCTTTTTTCTTTGCTGAACATGAATATTTTCTAAAATTAATTACTTTTTTTATTCGTTTGCTTCTTGCAAAAAGCGATGAAAAACTTTACAAGTTGAAAAATAAAACATTTTCAGATTCCCCGTTATATCATCACACTACACGAGTTATTGGCCCATACACCACACGACCACGTAGAACGAAAAAGCCTTCAAAATGCCCGTCAACAACTCGAAGATCTTTCCAGACAAATGCACGATGAGGTATTATTTCAATTTATTTCATTGTATTTGTTTCTTTTTGACGAATATATTTCGAAAAGGTATAAAATATATTTGTTTCCTTCCGTTGTAGGTTAGCGAGACGGAAAATTTACGTAAAAATTTAGCTGTAGAAAGGATGATTGTTGAAGGCTGTGATATTCTACTGGACGTTAATCAAGTTTTTGTACGGCAAGGTAAAAGAAAATACGGAGTTACTATTTATCGGAAATTTTTTTAAAATTTTGGAATTTGGAAATTTTTGATTAAAGATGTAATATTCACATTTCTTCCTATGAGGTACATTAGTCGTCAAATGCCTATTCAAAATCCACGTTTTACCATTAGTCGAACGCATTGATAAAAGCCATTTTAAAGTAAGGTAGGTGTACCTAATACCGCCACTTGCTGGCATTTAAAATGTACGCTTGCTACAGCGGTACGGCGCGGTGATATTATGTTTATACTGCCAAATAATGAAACTGCCAATGATGTAAATCATTTCCGAATCCGAAATTCGCTTTACGCGAGCTGTTTTATGCTCTAGATGCACACATTTTCCAACACTCTAAATTTCCAATACACGGATATTTATATCATTTTAACTAGTCTAATATGCCTAAGCATAAAATTGCGACACACAATTCGATTTGTCTTCCTTTACGCTTTCAAAAGCACTTATCAGAAATTTTTTTAGTGCATAAATAAGCCAAATGCGGCCCAGTTAATATTTTCATTCGATTGAACCTAATACCGCCACTTTCAAAAATCTTGTATAAACGATAGGTAAAAATTTCAATTACATTTTTCTTATACAGTTTTGCATTTCTTTGTTTAAATAGAGAAACGAAAATGTAACAGAACTCAAAAAAATTCATTTCGATAAATTTCTAGTTTATTTTTTAAACCAGTATTAATTAATAATTAAGACATTACCACATAATTTATCGTATGAAAATAGCACGTCTTCGTGATAAATATTGATACCGAAAGTTATTTTTCAGTATCAAGTAATATTTTTATCTGCCAAAATACTTTTTTCTTAAAGTGGCGGTATTAGGTACACTCACTTTTTTACACCTAAATAAGAGTGTTTCTTGAATGTGTGATAAGTTAGGTTAAACATCATCAAACTCATCGTGCGAGGCATAATTTTAAAGGGTAAACGGGCAGCTTTCGATTGAAGCCACGTACGTTACAAAATTCACTCGTGGTAAAAAAGTTATGGCTGTTTGAAATCTTAGTGGCGGTATTAGGTACTCGTACCGTAATTGAAATTCAGCGCAATGTAGGTTTTTATTTGCAAGGGTAATCTTATAAATAAAATAAAATTTAATTTACTGAAGGCCTAAAGTTTTTTGAGTAATTTTCACGAGTGCTTATTGAAATTCATTTCTGCAGTTGTGTTTTATTTAAATAGTTAATTTGTATATCCTGCTTTCTGTTCATTATGACGTTTTCTTGAAAAATATAGCGTTTAAAAAATAGTAAATAATTAAAATTTTTTCAATAAAGAAAAAATATTTGAGTATTTATTTCTAATAACTATCTTAAAAAAAACATTCCAAATATATTGTCATAGTTTGAAAGAATTCTGAATAGCGTCTAAAATTTATAGTGTGAGTAAAAACATTTTCCTTCTGGGAGGAAGATGAAACACATTTTGAGTTAAGATAGAATACATGCCAATTCATTTCCATGTAGCATAATTAGTGAGCAACAGAATTGGAGATTTTTTTAATATACCCGTATCCCCCAGTACTTAAATGGAAAATATATTGCACGAGCATTGTTCGATCAATATACGGTTAACCGTTTGAAATCTACTACATCCTCGTCGGTAAGAGGGTGAACGTGAAGAGAGAATTAACGTTTTCGACGCACAGAGCGTGATACGCACGCGCGACGCCTGACCAAATCGATGGTACACCACTCGAGCTATGATTGCTAAACACTACTCGCTCGCGTCCGTCAGAACGCGTGCCGGTCTGTGAGAGTGCGCGTGAACGTCTTTCCGTTTCTAGCAATGGCCTTGTCATATAGTTGGAATTGAACGCTCAAAAAACACTGTTAAAATTAATAAAATATATCACAGCAGTTTTCATCTGTGTCGCTAAAAAGAGTGTTTTGGTACTAACAGTGTGATTATTTTACTTCCATATACCGTTGCTAATCAGAGACTTGAGAAAGACTGTCGACTATTTTCTGAACTATTGCTGAAGTGTGTACTATAAGAAGTGTTTTAAAAACGGATATCTACATGAAATAAGTATCTACAAATGTAGTATTTTCCTGCACTTTAAAAAATTCTATAAATATTGTTAATGACGTCGCGAGTCGCAGTGATATCCATTATATCACCATCGTGTAAATGTATGACTAAATTTTTGCCACAGCTTCGAGCAGCAGATGGTGTCAATAGAGATTGCAGGAAGATTTCAACAAGTAAAATTAGGCCATTGACACAGTCGCTGTTGAACGCACGCGCACTCTCGCTTTTCGTAGTAGGGCAGCCTATGGTTTTTTTCCGAGCGAACGCGAAGTGCGCACCTCGTCCAAAAACGACGAAAACAAGCTGGGGTGCCTAGCGAGTCACATGCAATATGCCCGAAACGCGAGACATCCGTGAAGGAAAGTACTCGAACGCGCGTGTGTAATGCCACCGCTGGGGCTTGACGCGTTGCGGCTCCTGCTATTCCTTTTGCGCGCTTCCTATCAAACATAATGAGCAATAATAATCACGAATCAGCCAATCAAAGTGCGTTGATGATCGCGAGGGACCAATAACAAGCAAAAAAATACGAGGATGAACTATGGAGAAATAGGGACCAAAATAATATGTAGAGTGTGAGCAAGAAAATGGCAATAAAGAAATTACAAGTTTTTCAAGACAACGTGTCTTGTTTACATTTACTGGGACCATATTACTAATGAATCACAATCTAATCAAGTATTACTAAAGGTATGGATTTAATTTCTACGTGGAAAAAATCAATCAGATAAACTAATATTTCAGACTTGTTTAGAGTGAAATGATTGATTGAAAATAATTTTCAAAATTCACGATAGGAGATGTGCAGTTTAATCGTCAGATGACATTATTTATTTAACAACTTTATTCATAAATACGGAACTCATTAGTTTTAGATACTGTAGGTCGTTGGTTATACTATAACTTCGTTTTTAACGATTTTAACGGTTTTTACAGGTGCTCTCATTCAAATCATCGACAAACCAAGAGGAGCTCGAAGTCGTTTGAGTGCTACTTTCGGTGTGAAAAGCGGAGAAAAAGAAGCACTCAGACAATGTTTTCTTTTTTCTTATCATTTGATACTGACCACGCGCCAATCAGACGATGACGGTCGTCTCAATCTAATTCCGCAAATTGGCAGAATACCACTATCTGATGCTGTTTTGGTAGAAGATCCAAGCGAACAAAATATTCCTGATGACGATGGTAATTCTGATAAGTAACAAAAGATAATTCATTTACTGATGTTATATTATTTTGTAGCATTATCAGTATGTTCCATGTCGAGTGGAATCAGTGAAAGTAGCGCCGCTGGGAGTAATACGCTAGCAACTACTTTGCCTGGTCAGCTCCAAAATCGTGATTTCAAAATTATATACGATTTGAAAACGGGAGGAGAAAATCGTCAAATCACCATCCATCTTGTCGCTCCAACAATGCAGGTAAATCAACACCAACACGTTCTACTACAAAATGACATTTAGATTGAAAAACTTTTAGTTGTAACCAAATTCAATGATTACTGATACGATTGTAAAATTTTTTTACTTGTAGGAAAAAGCTGCTTGGATAAGTGACATAAGCCAGTGCATGGACAATGTACATTTTAATGACTTATTGCACGGCTCTTTATCAGACGCGAGCTCTGTTACAATGCCGCAATCAATAAGGAACGATCCTAAGCTGTTCAAGGATGACGTAGACATACGTTTCAGCCGAACCCTCAATTCGTGCAAAGTGCCGCAAATACGGTACGCAACGCCTGACCGTCTGTTGCAACGACTGACCGACTTGCGCTTTCTTAGTATTGACTTTCTCAATACATTTTTATTGACGTATCGCGTCTTTACCGATGGTGTCACCGTATTGGAAGCTTTGAAAAAAGTTTTCTACGAAGCCGAACCACCAGATGCACAGATGCCAGCTGGTTCTTTTGCGTGAGTTTTTTTTTTTATTATGCTATAGACGTACACAAAATTCTGTACAAGTATTTTAAAATAATCTTTCCTCAATTTCAATGTTTTTCAGGTCGCTAGATATAACTGGTTTAAATACAGGAGAATCTCAACAGTATTTAGATGACAGACGACGAAGCAGCTCATTTCCACGACGTACAAGTGGCGCAAGTTCAGTATCAGGTATAGATTTTTACTGATCTAAAAATTTACACACATAAACCAATACGATCACAAATATCGTCCCCAGTGGTTATTATTGAACTCCAACCAGTACTTTTATTATTTAAAAGTGAGAATTATCTTGAGATTTATCCATTTCATCAATATTTAACGTACGTAGGGTATGGATCAGAAATAAGCGATAGTAGAGAAATAGGAAGCAGCAGTGCTAATGAATCAACTATAAGTACTTTTGTGGCTAATACAAAGCCACACTGGCGTACTACCTACAAAAAACGTGAGACTTTCAAGTTTTTATTACGAATTTTTGAAAATACAAAAAATATTGAAAATTTTCATCACGTTCAAGACTTGCTCGAAATGTCTCTATTCATTTATTTGGTATATCTCGTAATTCTTTCAAACATTTATGCAACGTTACATTCATTATCATTGAACATAACGCCCATCGTGATCAGTGTTTCACTCAATTACAGTAAATAATTACATACTCAAACTACATAATCAACAATATATAAAATAATGGCTGGTTTTCATTATGTACATTCATTTGATTTTCATGCAGAAGAGGATCAACATTTAGGATTAATTTCTGAAGCACCCACAATAGTAAGTCAAAGTCCAAGTTCCCAAATGTGCGGTTCTGAATCAGACAAGCAATCGCCTTCTAGTTCTCAAAAAATTAGTATTAAAATGAGTAGCAATAATGGTTCAGACGATGATGGCTGCCATTTAACGATACCCAAAGTCATTGCAGTTTCATCAAGTGCGGAAACACTTACAGGTTGGATTATTATAATATATTTTATAAATCTAATATATTTTACATCATATGAAATTAGTATATACAGAATGCGCTTTTGTTTTTCGAATAATAAAATAAATTTTTATTGATGGAGTAAAATTTTGAAGTACGTGCGTGGTTTTATGTGCGCAAAAGATACTTCCAAAAACGCTGCCAGATGCTCTGGTGTAATGCTTCCTTGGAGATGGAAGACAGTATTTGTTCATCTATATTCCCAACCAAAATATAAAAATGATAAAAAAAAATTTCAGGCCAAGCGGAAAAACTTATTCAATTAACTATTACATTACCGATGTGCTTCCTCAAAGATCTTAAAAATATTCATATAGGCCAAAACTAATCTTATTCCTTCAAAATTTTAGGAATCGGTTGCATTTTATCTGCATACATTCGATTCATATGAATAATTAGTGTTCATACCGCAGTTTCAATAGGCGGTTTTAACAGCCGATATCGTCTCATAACTAATCCCAACCTGTAAACTGTAAACAATGCAAGAGTTTCGTATGGCCACACTTCAAGCTTTTTTACTGACAACTTTTAACTCGCGATATTTAAAGACTATTTTTTACCGTAGATGTCCGATTTTCAAAATGATCAAAACAAAAAAAAAAACTGTAGCAAGAAATAAAAAATTTCCAAAAAAAGCGAAAACAAAGCTTTTTTCTAAGGAAGCAAAAGGCCATTGTTCGTAAAGATTTATTAAACAAAATATATTACTGGTAGTTTGCTTTACTCCTTTTCTTCTAATTAATCCTCACTGATTTAATTTTACAGAATTAACGGTAGTTAGTGCACCTTCATCTCCAAGCAATCTCAGCTCCGTAACTCTAGTCGGATCAACTGGATCCGGTTCTGGATCTGGATCAGACAGAAGTCCTCAAGATGCGAGAGAAGTTGTCTATTCTCGAAATATTTTCGAGGAGATGGATGATACTCCAGTAGCAACTGTAGATAAAGTAAAAGAGGGTTCGTTTCAGTTATTTCTAATTTTTTTGGTTAAGAAATTATTGGGATATGACATGTTTTAAAAAACGTTATTGGAATACCTAAACCTATCGAATTATATTTATTCATAAAAGAAAAAAATATACTCAACGGTATAATGTTGTCTCAATATAAAAAAATCCGTGTAGTGCATATAATATTTTCAAAACTATGGTACAAAACTATATGATTGTCTACAACATGATCGCTATCAGTTGTGCGAGGCTACATCAATTGCATGAAAATAAAATAACAATACCATATGATTACTATATGTCTATAAAGTGCAGTCAGGTTTCTAAAATATTTCATAAACAAATTTAGAAGATATTCGTACTCTTTAGGAAAGCACACTGTTAATATAATTAGCAGCAAATCTGTTGGCTTGGTATTTTTTGTATTCGTTTGGTAATTTTTAATCCATACCGTTTACTTTATTGACTGACATTCCGTTAACTTGTTATTATTATATCTTGTTGATTTGAAGATGAATAAAATATTCACGTTAACGTTAATATTTTAGAAGCTCAATTTAAATATGAAGAGCTATCTACCTCGCCAAAATTAGAAAAGGTCAACCATCCACCAGAAACTCCAACAAGTCGCTTTCCGTTTAGAAAAAGATTAGAGTCTGATAAAGAATTGGAGCACAGTTGGACCGATGATGAATCCACGCCAACCATGGAATCTTATCACCCCACATCACATCGATACAATAATCGCACTCATCGTCACTATTCTGATCACAGGGCATCTATAGCCTCTGCGCCACCGTCTACTATGAGAAGTGGTTCCATATCAACCATAAGTGGAGTAAGTACTTTTACATTGTAAGATTAATAATTATTTAATTATGCAAAATATTGACGAATTAGAAATACAATGAGATGCAGATTACATTGAAAGTGGCTATTCTGTTTCAATTTTACCTCCGTACTATGAAAGTATATGCATTCAATAACATTGCAAAGAAGGCAGTTTGCTATAATTATTCCAAGAATTTAATTTCTTTAATATTGTACTTACTCATTAAAAATTCATGAGTATAGGTATATCTTTTTTGTTTCCAGAATTATTGGATAAGTAGACGTTCTATTCAAGATTGCGAAATGACTGCATCTGGTCATCGTAGTTCATATCAGCATGATATACCTCAATCTTCAAGTAAAGCCGGCGTTGTTATCACTAGCTTTCGTCAAAGCCATAGAAGGTTTGTTTATGGTTTTACTAACAAAAGTTCTTATGTGGTTTTTATATAAAACTTATTTTGTGATAAAGATGTACTTGTAAATTGTTTCCTGCATGAAATAAATTTGTATTTTATTATACCTTTTTAAAAAAAAAACTACTCCTACTATAGTTTTACTTCATGATGTTACTTTCATCGTAAGAATGAACTCAAGCAAAATATATATTGTAACAGAGAGGATATTATCTATTAATTTATTGAATAAATTATGCCCGCTGTCATAGTATTTTATATCCATGCGGTGCGGGGCTCACTGACACCCCGATCTGCTTCGAAATTCTGCCCTGACTAGTGTATAGCATATCGAGTGGATTAATCAGTAAATGATCAATTAACAGAAAATATATTTTTGCAAAGGTTAAATACATATTCTACTAAAAAGTTTTTTCTCGCACTCGAAATTTGAAATTTGGATAGAAACTTTTTAAATTCAACCGAGATAACGAGAGATATGAAATTGTTTATTAACTTTCTAAATGACCATGTTTACAAGATGATACTGAAATCTGCTCTGGTAATCAGATTAAGACATTTAATTAAAGAGTAGTAGATAGGACAAGGCAGAGAAAAGTATTTGTAAAGATTTTTATTTAACAAATTGTTGAGATACTTTATAGCACAAATTCTTTTCGTTACATGTCAGTAATATAAAAATAATTATTTACGTAGAATACAGATCTGCAGAGCTTACTTATCTTGTCTATCCTAATTACTGATTCCGTCAAGTTTTGTTTAGAATAAGCAAGAAAAAAGTAGTAATTATGAAGTTTAAGGCCCCCATATCTACTTGTAAAGGGAAGACCTCATGACTCCGGGTCATGGATTTTGCTCAAACTGGGTCAGTGATTTTCTTTTATATGAAAATTCTGTTACATGGGCCTTCTGATACACTTAAAAATAGAGCACCTCCTTAAATAAAAAAAATTCTCGAAATATTGAGTCTACGGTAATTTTCTAATTACCAATAAAAAGCCAAGATCAAACTCTTCTTTTTTGAAAAAAATTTCTCCAAAATTTACAATACGTTTACAAGTTGTATCGACTTGAAATTTTCATTCAAGATACTTGATAAAATTGACAAAACCCAAAAAGTGCCAGATTATTATGAAAATTTTTATCAAGACCAATTTGGTACAGATTGGAAAATTTTGCCAAAATTTTTTTAAACCCAAAGAATTTGCGTTCAGCTTTCTATTGGCAACTCTATAATTACTGTAGAATTAATATTTCAAGATTTATTTTTATTTATAAAGGGGCTCTATTTTTTAGTGTATCAGATGTGAGTCGGAATAACTCCCGAACAGAGGCCCGTGGGATAGAATCCCTTGACGGACTTTCATTTCTATACAAAATGAGGCCACTGACCAAGCTTGAACCAAATTCATGACCCATAGTGTTCAGTAGTCTCCCCTTGTTAGTACAAGAACATGTGAAGGGTCCACGGGATAAAGGTGGGTTGTTATATAAAAAGTTTTTTTTTTGCTTCCGTTTGAAAAATCAGTACTTTATCGTCCTTTCACTCTTAAAATATATGAAAACATTCTTTAATAGATCTATAACAACTTCATTCTAAATTTAATTAGTAAATAGGTGATTTTTGCGCAGTATATATTTTGTTGTGGAATGAAATTAGGATTACAAAAAATGATCACAAATACTACATCACAGTATCGTATCGGGAATTTTAGAAATTAATGATGAATTTTATTTGTACAATACCCGAAACTTTAAGTAATATTTTTACAACAGGTTAGAGATAGCAAAATTTTTAACTTTTTTTTTAAATAAAAACTTTGTTCCCTCTATTTGTTTGCAAATCAAAGCTTTGGGCCTGAATCAATTTGGTAAGTATCTATGTTTGCATTTATGTTAGATTTTAGTGGAATAATAGATTGCAATAAAATGTAACAATCTATAGTTGGTAAAATTCAATGCACCCTTTTATTATTTAAATTGCATGATTTAGTGTAACTTAAGCGGGTGTGTTTGAAAAGTTGCAACACCTTTCGGACTGCTGTCAAATACTTTTATGTAGATTTAAATTAAATAAACGATATTCCTGAACTATGATTGGTAGTATAAGACATTATCTCATAGAGCTAAGATCTTTGCTTACTGTATTATAAGTCCCAAAAGGTATTGTGATTGAACTCTTAGTAATTATTAGGCTTTATGCTGTTTTTAACTTCATCAAGCTTTACAGATATGAGATTTTTCAAAAATTTCATATCGAATGTGAAAATGAAAAATTAATACGAGCTCGATGAACTTTACTTTCATAGCTAGGTCATCAGGCTTTACCTGTACCTCTGGACAGTAGGGGAGAGCGGGGCAATTCACCCAACTTTTTGGTTCTTAATTTTTTAACAATGTTCTCATACAGAAAATCGATTTATGATAATGTATCCTTCTAATTCAGCATCCACGGAATCCATTACAATTTTTTTTAAATGTAGATAGCATCATTTTTAGATTTTAATTTTATTTCCAAACAAAAATTTTTTTGGGTAAAATGGCCCCGCCGGTGGGGTAAATTTATCTGCTCAGTGGAACACTTTTTCTAATCATTTTTTTAACAATAACAGGAGAAAATAATGAATTTCTTAACACGAAAACTTGAAATTTTTACATTCAGCAACATACTCAAAAGTTTCCGCGAATTTATTTTATTTCAAGTCTAGATTTTGATTATGAAAAAAGGACTCAATTTCGTACTGTTCGCGAATTTCCGACAAAAGATTCGTGGATAAAAATAAAGTAATATTGAGTTCTTGTGGGAGGGTAGAAGTTCCCCACAGAATGAATTTTTGTGACAGGCTGTATCTTTGATGATAAAAAACTTTCAGAGGCGTGCAACGGCTTGAAATTTTTGACTTTCAACAAAAATTGTACCCGTCTATCAACCTTGTAATTATTTATTTGCGTTCTTTTTTCAAACGCATAATTTTTTTTGGCAAAAAGTTACAGAAAAATAGATCGAAAATGACGATGTATCAAAAAAGTTCTAAAAGCAACTGCTTGAGCCAAATTTTGGTGCCATCGGAATGACATAATCCCAAACATAAACAATCCTTCTCAAACCAAGTTAAAATAGCTGTTATTTGAGAGATATTCACGATTGGATGTTTTGCCGCATGGGTATACCCCGCTCTCGACGATATTTATGTTAAGAATCAGTAGTTCTTTTCAAAAGTTGTACATTATGTGCATGTAAATTTGTATTTTAAAAAAGAGTCAGATTTGATTGATCTAAACAATAATATATTATCTGTAGAACGAAATGACCTTTTTAGCGTACATTAGACAAAAAATAGATAAAAAGACTGACGGGGAAAAACATGAACTTTTTTTAATTTTCTCAGGAGCAGTACATCGACAGCAGCAACCGCTTTTGCCATAGCTACATCCGCTTCAAGTAATCCTCGAGATAGAGTAACTGGCCAATACGAAGACAGCCATCGTAGTTCTTGTCGTGACAGAAATCGACGAAAAGAGTCAGTCATGTCAACAGCAGCAACTATGCGTGTTTTGAATGTGTTAAGACACTGGGTATCCAAGCATGCGCAAGACTTTGAATTAGATCATAAATTGAAAAATTTGACTGTCGAGTTCCTCGAGGATATAATTTACAGTCCCAATTTGTTGCCAGCAGAACATAAAGCTGCGAGTCAGCTTCTACGATTGATAACAAAAGAGGAAATTGGCGCCAATAAAGTTGATCTGACAAAGCTCTTGACACCATCAACGGTAAAGTATTTAAAAAATAAAGCTACGTTTTATTTTCATTACTTCTACAAATGTCTATTTGAAAAAAAAATGCCAATTTTTGACGCCATGTATTTTTCAATCTGGAACGATATTAATAAGCACACGTTGACTATTTTTTTAATATTTATTTGAAAGTATAAAAGTCCACGACTTTAATTTGTTCTTGAACCTTAGAAAATATGGCAAACAGTCGGTGCTATTACGTTTTAAAAATAGCCAAATGACTCATGTATATTAATTTAATCTCTTATATTAATTTTTTTCAGACACCAAGCAAAGAAAGTATTGAAACATTATCAGCCCTTGAAGTAGCTGAACAGATGACTTATTTAGATCATCAAATTTTTATATCCATTGCTAGCGAGTAAGTTTATATTTTGATTAGTGTATAAAAAATTATGTAGCTTTCTAGTAATTTACAATTCGATTGACCAAATTGATTGGAAAGAGTTATAATCTACATAATAAGAGAAGAATATGGAAAATTACATTTCCGCCTTTTATTTTTTTAGTTTTTTTTAAGTAGCTTCTAATTAAACTTTTCTATATCCTATATTATAGCTATCCTATATCAACGAAGATAGACGCTTAATATAATGATAATATAATGATAAGCGTCTATCTTCGTTGCCTATATTATGCTGCAATTAATAGTATTTGATTAATTTACCATTAAAATTATAGAGAATTTTTGGGACAAGCTTGGATAAAGTGTGACAAAGCTACAAGAGCTCCGCATATCAACCTTATGACCAAAAGATTCAATGAAATATCGCAACTGGTTGTTTCTGAAATTGTCCGTAGATCAAATATGCAAGCTCGTGTTTCCGTTATAGAAAAATGGGCAGCAGTAGCTGATATAAGTAAAGTTCTTCATAATTATAATGGAGTATTGCAGATATGCGCTGCTTTTACTAATAGCAGTGTTTATCGACTCAAAAAAACTTGGGACAAAGTATCTAAAACAGTAAGTACTTCAGCTTAGTTCAATAAAATAATACCTCGAATTTTTTATTTATGAATTGAAATGAATCTGATTATGCTTGATGAACCAACAACTTTTTTTATTTTTACTTCCCTACTCTGTGTTCACGAAAATGTTCCAAGATGCCTTGGTTTAGACAACTAAAAAGCAAACATAAACTCGAATGATACATGAAAACATTATAAATGTCCATATTACCTTATGGACCAGTTATTATAAAATTAATTAATAAATGATCGAGACCAAGTTGTGTAATAAACAAGTAAAATTGCCAAAAAATCGTATTTTTTTATCTCAGTTCTTGAACGATTAGATTGTATGAAAAGAAAAATGTCTGTAAACGTGATTCATGATTTATATGACATTCTAAATTGCATTTCAGACTAAACAAACAATAGAAAGGCTGCAAACTATTGTCTCATCGGAGCATAGATTTAGAAATTTAAGAGATGCATTGCATCGCTGTGATCCACCTTGTATTCCATACCTTGGTTTGTATTTAACAGATCTTTCATTTATAGAAGAAGGTACACCTAATTTTACAGAAGATGGTCTACTCAACTTTTCTAAAATGAGAATGGTAAGCATTTGAATTATTGTTATTTCTATTCACATCATAGAAACTTTGAACTAATTGTAAGCATAAATAAAACTTAAAAATAATCTAAATTACAATATTTTTATTGCTACATAGATTGCACATGTGATACGCGAAATTCGTCACTTTCAACAGACCCCCTATAAAATTGAACATAATCCTAGAGTGACAAACTATCTACTAGATCCTTCCATTTTATTAGAAGAAGATGATCTCTATCGTATGTCCTTAGAGATTGAGCCACGGACATCAAGACTGAGTAGTGCAGCTTTAATAGGTCTGCCATCAAATATAGGTGCGTCTCTGAAAAAAGAAAACTAAAGCAACGTCCAAGCAAAATAAGTCAACACTTGTTTTCATTTTTTATCGAAAATCTTCACAAGATAAATCATTCGATTGATTAAAAAATTTAAAACCAATTATTTCTTCTAAGCGCATTCAACCTTGACGACAATTTAAAAGACAAAAATATGATGGCACTCGACGTATTGTATTGTTCTAATAATTAATAACTATAAGCTCGTTATGCTACGGAATTTACTTCCATCAAATTTAAGAATGTATAAAACATTAATAATGAAATAACAAATGTGGAAAATAACAATTTATTAAACGTTAACGAGTATTGAAGAGTGTTGACATCTTGAAAAAATAGGCTTTGATGAATAAAACTGTTTGTGCCAAATATTACGTTTCCAATTTAGTTTATAAATCGTTGATAACATTAATTATACAAGGGGATTAGTTTTTGACATGATAAATACTGTTAATCTTTACATATGAATACTGCTGGACAGTTTCAGTGTTGATATCTAATTTTAATAATATTCTAAAGGTAAATAAAATGTCATTAATACATGAAAAATATTTGAAATTGGCAAATATCGAAATATACGCGATTAGAATCAAAATATTTTAGTAGAAATACTGAAACCGTATAATATATTAAATAGGAATCCCTTTATCAAAAGTAACTCAGTATCTCTTCATGTTTGTTTAATGAAAACTAAATTTTCATTACAAAATATGCCTATTCAATCTTTAAAATGTCATATTTCCATTTTTCTGCAATCACTGTAGTATCCAAAAATTTTGAAAAGAAATAAATCTGTCTATTAATTTTTTCGAATAAAGACTAAATTAAAATAATGGGATTAATTGCATTCCATCTGTTACAAATTATAAAGATTCATTTTTATTATCTTCGTATTTCATACGATTAATCAACTTTTTCAATCAAGTTTTGTACCTCTTATTATCAATGTTTGAAACATAGTCTTGAATATAACACAGAATTTTTACACAAGATTTATTAGGCAAAATTGTGTATAGAAGCCGGTTTTATTAGAAAAGGGATTAATTCAGACAATCCTGAATTCTAATTGGTTGCTTTAATTTATCATTGAATAATTCTTTCAATTATGAAATAAAAATTACTCATAAATATTCAGGTCAAAAAATAATTTACTTAAATAACATTCGTTAGCAGTAAATCATTGTTATTCCAACAAAAAGAAACACTTGAAAACTTTTTGTTGATAAGTGAAAAGTCAAATTTTTCAAATCAATGCTACCATTGAAATCTAATAATATAACTAATATAATAGTTTGACAAAAAAGTAAATCAAATATAAACAGTCTCATTATCTTTCGCAATATTCGATTTAATTAAAAACTGATTTTTTTCTATATTTTTAATTATAATTAGCGATATAAATTAATGATTTTGAAAAAGTGTATTCACTCAAATCTGAGTTTGGAGCGGCAAAAGCATCTGCCTGATACTGTATAGAAATAATAAAAAGTTACTATAGTTTGCTTTATATGGAACATATTGTTGATATTACCATCAATCCAGTTATGAAACTCACAGAGGAGCATTTTTCTAGAATGAATAATATCAAATTTTTTGTAGAAAAAAAGCTCAGCAAAGTTGTACAAAAAGACTGAAATACGATAATGAAAATCTATTGTTGTAGCTATGTGCGTAAAGGTCAATTTCACAAATTAACTTTGAATGCTCAACACATTTCCTTTCTGTAGATTTTGCATATTACAATGACAAATACATTTTACAACTAAAGATTGTTATGTGAAAGTGAATTTTGCTCATACTGTTGAAAAAATTCTCGCTGTTAGTATGTGTATGTGTGTGTGTGTGTGTGCGCGCGTGTGTGTGAGCGTGTTTGTGTATGTGTGTCTGTATGTGCGCTTCGGAGAAAAACTATGTAAGTGCGTTTAAAATGTTCAAATACATAATCTAGTCTACAAAAGTTACAAAATTTTATATTTTACTCCTTGATCATGCATAAAGTTCAGTATATAAATACATAAATTTTTTAAAAATAGCACGTTATACAAATTTGAAAAAATAAATGGTTAACCATTCCCAAATTTTTTTCATATTGACCATAATTAAAAAAAAAGAAAGAAAGAATGTATGTGACAATCAGTCGTTCGTACAATCATAAACGATTAAAGGGAAAGGGAAAAAATTAATAACTAAACTTAATTTTTTAGCAAACTCATTAGAAAATATGGTAGGAAAAATTTTAATATTCACTTTCCCAATCTTTTATGTTTAAAAAACAATTATTTGTATATATATATAAACTGTTACTTGTTAGTTTTATTATGTCATTTTCGAAGAGCATCAAATTTAAACACTGTTTGGTTTAAAAATCATAAACGTTACAAGAAAAGTAATGTAATATGGTAGAAACATATTTTGTATTTTCCACATATAACGCTCAGATCTCAAAATCTTGCAATAAACTCTTTCCACAGTAGCGATTACTATTTTAATTTATTACTAAATAAAGTACTGTTCGATCTTTCTATAAGAATGAAATTCCATCTGCGGATTTGAAAAGCCTTTACTTCTAGTGATGATTTTTTTAGGTACAAAAAATTTCCAACTCAAAACCTTCAGACAAATTGTTATTACGTAAAGTAATGTTACTTCTCGTGCTAACTGAATCGATAATTATAAAAGTTACCTACAAGAAAATAGTTAGTAATTGCTAATTAAAGTTTGTCATCCTTATACACTAATTAAATAACAACAGAATAAAATTTTCAAGGAAATAGTAAATATTTTCAACTATAGATAAAATAAAAAATTTGATTGAATAGAAAAAGGGCACTTGCAAACGTTTTCCAATACTTAAGACTAAATAATTTATAGAGCATTTTTGTTGTACGAAACGTTTTCAAAATGTTAAAATTTTAATAAAATATTAAGAATCAGTCATTAGACGTAAAAAAATTCTTATTCGTAATCAATTTTAAAACATTAAACGTATCAACTCGATTTCACGAAAGATATAAATCGGTAAACTGGATATTATACGTAGGAGATAGTCAAGTTAAAGAAATTGTTATTTGACATATTTTAACAAATTCAAAGAACGTTAATTAGTAAGACATCTAAAAGATACGTAGCTCTTTACAAACAAAAACTGCACATAGAAATGTCAGTTTTTTCCATGTATGAAATATTTTATCCACGGGTTTAGCTATTTCATTGTTGATTATCTAGTTATAAAAAAAAATAAAATCCATATTTGCGAAAATATTTGTTTTAGTACATGTAGAAATAAAATATAGTAAAATTTTGACTTTATAAATCATCAAGTGGTTGTGAATTGTACGTTTAATCGTGCCAGATCAATGGTTGAACAAGTTGACTATGTTACTGCAATTATTATTGTGCAATTGATCAGTAACTCAATCAATCTTCAACAGGTATTCGCGCTATTTGAATTTTTTATTTTGTTTTAGCGCATTTTCGACACAAATATTACTTAAAAAGCAATGGTGGCCAATTCCGGAGTTAATTACCCGTTACATATTTCGTATATTTGTAACGACGTAACAATGATTTTCCAAAGTAACATCGTTACAAACACCGCCGTTACTTTTTGCAACGAAGTTACGTGCAACGACGTTAGTTTCGAAAAAAAAAATTGTAATGACGTTACAAGTACAGTCGTTACTTTGAAAATTCGTAGCGAAGTTACCGAGTAATTTCGTTACGTGACGGCGTTACCGCCCACCACTGTTAAAATGTATATATTTCTGACTACCAGTAAATAATTGATTAATTTTCGGTATCTTTGCGGATTTCCTGTCGAAAAAGTATTAATTTTAGTCATCTCTTTCAATGTATCTGGCATATATTCATACTTTAAAAGCGTTATTGTAATTGAAATTTCAATATTACTGATCTATAATAATAAAAAATGACCATTTCTAAAAAGCTATAAAGTATCGAATCAAAAGCCGTCACATAAATTTACGTGTAAAGAAACACAATCGCACTCTATCAACATTTTTTATCATGTATGTTACAATAAAATTCACTGTTCAAATTACCTTAGATTTAAAATCAATTATATCCAATATAATGAATAATTGATTGCTCACAACTTCCTGTGAATCAAAGGAGTATGATGTTTCTATATTGTACAATATAAAAGGTTAAACCTTGACTTATCCTTAAAAATTGTATACTACTTAGTAATGTATTATTCTTTATGTATTAAATATTTTATATTTTCCATCTATAAATGAAAAAAGATATTCTTCTGCATTTTCGTATTTTCATTAATCCCTATTTCCAAGTTTATGCAAATAAAATTCCTATACACAATTTTTGTATGCTGATTTTTTCAACTTTATTTATTTATTTATTTATTAAAAACATCATCTGAAATCCAAACTGTTATTTGTGCTAGTTTAATATTAATATTGTTAGAGAACTATTTTAGGTAACCAACTGAAACGGGTTATTGACCAAACTTTGCGTTGTAAATCTACATAAAGTCGTAAGCTCATTTTACGGTGATAACGATGTCACGAATACAAATCAAGTAGCGAACCGGAGGGATGTACACGTGCTTGTGGCAGAAATAAGACAACGGATTACTCGTTCGCACGACTTGGCTCGATCGCAGTCTTATGAAATACAGGTAATAGCTGCTGTACGTGTATATACAGTGAGAACTTGGATGGATAGACAGGACGAAGGGAAACGAGCGTGGCCCACACTCAGTGCTCAAAATGATCGATTGTGTGATTCCGGCTTATAAAGTATATGTGCTGTTTGCGTGTACATGTACGTTATCTAAGCAAGAGTATGCGTCTGTATTTATGAGCAAGTCTGGGTGCTTTTAAACACTGTAATATCAACCTATTTTTATATTCACTCACATTTGCTTGTTTTTTATTTTCTGTTACAAACATATGGTAATTTTCTTTATATTCTCATAACATGTAAAAATAAATAAAATCAGCATTACGAAGGCCCAGTGCAATTTATTTTTATTCTGAACAATGGTATATCTGAATCAAAGGTGTACCTATGAATTGTGAATGTTGGATGTTATTGAGTCAACAATTTATACACCTTCAATCCTGATAATTAATTACTAAATGATTAGAATTGTAAAAATAAAGTTGACAATCTTCAAGCAAAAAAAAAGTAGACAATTTTTACTGTATCAGATAGGATGTTGAGTATAATTCAATACAAATCGTGTTTAGTTTGTCATTTGTTGTGAATTATATACTATTCTAACTTAATTCAAACTGGATTCAAGAACGAACATCATTTACATTCCAGTTATATTTAAGTATCAACTATTGCATCTTATACAGTTGGAATAAGTAGCTGTTGAATTTTGTTGAGCTCTTTGTCTGCAATGCGCTCTTATTCTGTTGTCGTAATTTTGTTTGCGCAACCTCGAGCGATAAGCTGCTTATTTGAATCCTTTTGTTGGATGCAAGAAACCGATACTCTGAATAGGTATATAAAATAAAGATTACAAAGATACCAGACCTTTTCACTCTTCATCCACAAAATAGTTATAGCGTTGGGAAGGGAATTTCTCACTGCTCTCGAGTGGTTGGGTCCAACCCTGCATGTACGTGAACTGAGCGTGTGAGCGTGTACTACGGTATGTCTGCAGTTTAACTTATGAGGCAAGTTTCCTTTGTTCTGTTAGCGAGTTTTACACAAAACCTTTCAGTCAGTTCTTCTTGTTGGTATTGTATAGAATTCAACTACTCTCCTTCACTCTATCTTTAGTTTTCTTTCTCTTGACTTGCAGACTACCAGCACGGTTTTAGGCCTTCATTCGTTTTGTTTATATTTTTTTTCGTAAAGTTTAAAATACAAGAACAATCCATTCAAATCGTATTATACATTTAAAAAATCAAGATTAGCTCTTAAATAAGCAAACAAGTTTCTCGAAAAGAATAAAATCTTTATTGTGCTGGTACCAATTTCTAAAAAAAAAAAATATACGTCACAATACAATAAAAAAAATCTCTCCGATGAGAGAAAATCTCGCTCGAATAATGTAGTAATCATTTAGCGTAAAGCACATGAGATGCTCACTCATTGCTTGTCTAACTCAAAATATACTATTTGAGTGATGTTCCAAAGCGCAACTTATTCACACATCAACTGTTTCCTCTTCTCTTCTTCCTACTCTCACGCGTGCGCGAGAGTAGGTGTGTTTACATAAATTTCACCGCCTGCGGCATACACAACAGCTGGAGAAAAGCTCCGCAACATCTCTCTACAAGCATGTATGCTTTATTAATGCTGGTAAGCATTATTGCTCACAGTTATTTTGTACCAAAAAAGTAAAATCAGGACTAACAAGTGACTAGCAAGAGGTACATGCAGTTGGTCGTTCAAAACAGATTCATTTACTTTTCCGAAGATAAAGTCTTTTTTTATTGATATCCTTTGAAAAATCTCTCTCACTCTCGCTTGTGTCTGGTCTATCTACCCCTTCCCGTTTCTCCCTCTTCCATGATTTGGAAATCTGCCGCTAGAGACTCTAACAATGCCGCGATAATGCAGACGTCAGCCGTCAACCACTTGATTGCGTATTGTTGTTTGCATTGTGCTGCCTCTCACATTCCTAGAAACTTCTGTACAGCGTGTGTCAACACTCATATGACAGCCTATAGCACGTCTCTTTGTCAGTCCTTGTAGTAGTGAGAAGCCGTCAACTCTTTTGCGACACCTCGACAGAGTTTCTTCCATTACTACATCTGGACAGACAGCCGACTAAATTGAAATTATAATTTGAATCACAATGAAATTCTTTTTTTATATTTCTATGCTTCAATAGGTTGTATCTTTTAAATTTTCATTTAAACTGGTTCAAATTGTAAATAAAAAACGTTTTTTATTTCAGTTAATTTATACTATGTTCCTATTTATAACGCAACAATTTGGCAAATGATTTTCCACGCTTCAACTATAGATCGCAAAATAAAACAAAATTAAACGAACAATGGGTTCTAGTGTCGAAATCGTCGGCATGAAATAGCTTTCTGCAATATTGATTCTGGCATTTTATGGAGATACGGGCGCAAGTTGAGAGTCCGAGAAATAAAAAAAACGGGCTATATCACAACAAATATTTCGCAATATCAGCGACGAGAGAGAGAAGACGGGGGGGTGGGTGGGGGGGGGGGAGCAAAGCTAGAGATGCCATTTCACCAAGAGACTAAAGTTATACACAAGTATTTGCATATCTACGAGGCGAGTCCTAGACTCTGCAATACATTCCGTGAGAATGCATACACCGCGAGACAAGGGAAGCTGCGGATTGAACTCCGCTAGGTATAGAGTCGATTTCATCTAAGCACGCCCTCGGCATACTTTTAGCTGAGTACGTGCTGTGAGATGTGTGGTCTAGTTTGTCAATAGTAAGTCTCATAAAAAATATCTAAATATTTTGTTTTTGTAATCGTGAATTTTATATATGAGCAATATTCTTAGTTTATTGAATTACTGCTTGTATCATATCACCTACATCATCACGATTTCGTGGTTTTTAATTATTATTTTCACAATTTCTTGCAATGAAAAAATTACTGTAAAATTATTGTATAAAAATAGTATCATTCTGGATCCATTTCGACGAATAGATTTATAATCTACTCACTGTTAGAGAATAAAAAAAAAACAAAAACAGTGAATTAAGTAATCGGAAAGTGCTTTATCGCTCGATTATTTTCATTTTACCAACTACGACAAAACCTGGAATCATCATTTTTGACTGTGCACTGACAGCAACATATGTCTCTCTATCCGGTCAGGAAAATCAAGGGAAAGAGAAAGACACCGGTTGTATAGCATTAATATTAAATAACGAGCGGCACGTGATCATCCCCCCGGAGTTATTTATGCTAGGGCCGCGCAACAGCAAATTGACGATGATAAATGAACCGTCTCCGCGCCATGCGCTACCACGTTATACATACATACACACACACACACACACACACACACACACACACACACACACACACACACACACACACACACACACA